>APFE030967268.1:0-32423 GCA_000404065.3 Pinus taeda
CTTCTATCTGGATAGTTTGAGGAGTGATAATTCCAGCGAATGCATTACAAGATATGGTCAGATTCATTTCTTCTTTCTCTAGGGTTTGTTCCTGGTATATATCATCTTCTTTTGATTTTTCTTGTTCCTTTTCTTCCTCCTCTTCACAATCTATGTAAAATAATTTCTTCTCAACACACTAACGATATTTAATGTATTTTCTATCACAACTATAAAAAATCCCTTTTGCTCTTTTCTCTTTCAATTGTTGTGGTTTCAACCTTATAATTTGTGGAAGGCTAGGGGAAACAACACTTCCATCTTTATTGTTGTGAGTGGTAGGCTTCCATGTAGCCATAATTTTTCTTTCCATTTTTCTTGCCAACCTAAATGCCTTCTCCAATGAATCAGGTTCCCAAAGGCGAACCTCATGGTGGATGTTATCCTTTAAAGCCCAATGAACAAATCAATCCTATGCTCCTCTGGAATATCTTTTACCCTTATATTCAATTTTTTGAAGTCCTCAATGTGCTCCATCATTGAACCCTTTTTTTGAGATTTATCAATTGGCTAAAAAAAGTGCTGCTATTTGTATCCTCATAATGTGCTATCATTTCTTCCGTAAAAAATTCCCAAGCGACAATTTGTTTATGAGAGCAAAGCCATCAATACCATACAAACTAATTTGGTTCCAAATATAAAGTTGCAATGCGTACCTTTTGTGTGTTTTCCACATTATGGAGATTGAAATATTTATCCATCTGTAGAGTCCATGTTACGGGATCCTTCCCATCAAACTTACTCATATCGATCTTTGGAACATTGTGGGTCTTCAATCCACCATTAGAGTCTATGAAATTATTATTAACATTAATTTTGTTCTCCTCATGAGTTTCCTTTACTACCCTTTCGCCATTAGTAAGCATTTCTTGTAACAAATTTGACAAATATGTCTTCAAATCTTATATGTTTCCTTTAATTTTTTTCTTCTATACCATCCATCTTAGCTTCCACACTTGT
This sequence comes from Pinus taeda, assembly GCA_000404065.3. Lineage (NCBI taxonomy): Eukaryota > Viridiplantae > Streptophyta > Pinopsida > Pinales > Pinaceae > Pinus > Pinus taeda. The sequence goes on from APFE030967268.1 coordinate 1,000, forward strand.
CTTCAAATATTCCATGTTGCCTTTAAGTTTTTCTTCTATATACCATCCATCTTAGCTCCCATTTATTTCTTTAAACCATCCATCTTAGCTCCCATGCCATCCATATTAGCTTCCACACCTTTATTTAAACTACCCATTTTAGCTTCTGTTACTTTTTGTGGGAGTGAATTTTGTTGCACTTGGTCTCGTAATTTTGATATATCGTGTTGCATTTCTTCCTCTTCTTCAAGAGTCATTCCAGAGCTTTCAAGTTGCTTACTAGGTGTTACCATTTTATTTCTTCGGAGCATAAATTAATGATAATAATGCTTCCCTATTACCTTTGAGTTCCTTCAAACAATTTTTTCAAACCAAACCTATGAAAAATTTAAGAAAAACTACACACCATTTTTCACTTTGTAGGAGTTCGATATTGAATCTGTTATATCTCTACAATTTCGGATCTCCAAGGTGTAAAATTGTGTCCTGTAGTAGCCCTCTGAATCCTCTTTCCAACCCAATAAGTATGATCAGGATTGGATTCTCCAAGGAATATTTATGCCAAATTTCCCATGATGACTTGATTATAGAATAATTCAGTAGAGATAACTTGTATGAAGTGCCACGTGTCATAGTTTTGACATAAGGACCTGAAACCAATACAAAAAAAACTACAGGTCGTCCTCTTTTTGTAACGTTTTACGAATTTTCAATCTAATGCTCAGAGAGAAAGTTATGATGAGTTTCCTGATGCCACTTGATATAATTCAAGAGCCTGTTAAAAAAATCTAACTTCCTTGGATCATATCTATAAGAATATAGTGATAAATTATCTGAAATTCGGACCTGGGGTTCATCGCGATTTCAGCTCAAATAGTTTTTAATTTCCACTTCTCACACATCATAGAAAAACGTTATAACGAACATTCCATGATGACATGTTTGGATCAGCAAAACTCTAGAATCTAAAGCTTCGATATCAAATGTTATGTAACCAACTCACAAAATAGAAGAAAAGATAGATCAACGACTTCAAAATTAGTCTCTTCGAGGGGGAAACATCCTTTACATTACAAAAATTAATAATTCTTCCATGATACAAATGAAAAAACCTCCTTTCTGTATATAATGAGTCTAACGGGTCACAATATAACCAAAGCCGATATAACAATAATAATATAAGGGCACAACAATAACAATAGTGGGATTCTATGGGGCACAATAATAAAAATATGGGGACAATAGGGCCACAACAATAACAATAAGGGCTACAATGACAATAGTAATGGGGGAATCAGTAGTAGTATAGGGACCTAACAAACAGATCATCATTATGCAGAATAATGTAGTTAAAAAACTTGTAACCAATGTAGAGAATGAAAACCGTAAGAACCTCTCCCTATGTTAAGAGATAACGTACACATAGAGTCTCATTGACATACTGTAACCATTGATACACATTAATAAAATTCTAGCAAACAATTCCTACCATACAATGGAAAAAAAATTAACCTTATTGTTCAACACCAATTACCTTCATCTTATTCTTGCTCATGCTCTTCTTCCAATTATTAACATTTACCTATCAAGTTACCATAATGTTTCTGCATCAAAACTATCTATATCGACCTCAATGTCAACCTCCTACTTACATAGTGCTAGGTTCCTTTTCTTGATAATCTAGACTATGTTCACCAACTTCTAAATGAGTCTACATTGTAGGCTTGCACTCAATTTTTTATTCTCCTTACAAGTCATCTCTCACTTATGAGGGTCTTTTTCCTTGGGTTTTTTGGAAATAGTGACTTGCAAAGTCAGATTAGCCTTCAACTTTGCATCAGGAGGAGGCTATAATGACAAACCCAAAAGAGGCTATGTCTTTTTAAAATTCTTCTTCGCAGCTTCACCAAGGATAGTTTCTTAACATTTTGGTTTTCATTGGGCAATAACTCGTCATTTCCTAACTAATGAAATGTCCTCTTCTCCTCTTCATAAAATTTCCTCTTCTTCTATTCATTCCCTCTTTCTTATTATCTAGTGGTTGAGACAACATCTTATATCTTTGAATTAAGATAATAGTGATTGACCTTCGATGTTTGTTTTTCTTTAGTGTCTCTGCCGTCTCCGCTGCTATCAATGGTTTCAAGCCCGTGAGGTTTAGCTATCATGTTGGTGTCTGTAACTACTAGTAGCCAACTCTAAGGTAACTTCTTTAGCACCATCATTACACATATGGTTCCAAGAACTGAGAGGCATTGTAGCCAATGTTAGCATTCCCCTGCAATGCCTAGTGCCCACCATTAAAGACAAACATATTACTCTAAACGATATATGTTTTTGTATCTTTTCATCGCTAAATTTTCCAATGAGATTTATTAAATTAGATCAACAATGATTGAAATGGTATCCTCGAGTTAATTGATCTTAGAAAATGAACATTGTGAAGTTTTTCATAACTTCAAATATGTTAATATATTTTTAAATAATTAATCATTTAACCCAAAACTTATTAAAATATATATAACAATTAAACTTCACCTTAAGAAAACTTCCAAAACTTCAGTCGCATAATAGTTAAAATTCACCAAAAAAACTTTTAAATCTTGACATATTAATGGCCACCATAAAATTGGAATCCCTCTTTTGGATCCCTATACACATTTGTCTTAATTGTCATGTAATTTAAGAAATGGTAAAAAAACCATTGCAACATAAATATGACAAGACTAAAGATTAGAAAGAATGCATCCCACAATAATGACTATCATTATGGAAATGGATTGGAAATTATTAAAAATGATACCAAAGGAATTAGGACAATTGGGAATTATATAACCAAAATTTACGAATAAAAAAATGTGGAAATCAGTGCTAATCTACTCATCTATTCATGTTATTCACAACAAAGATAACTTTAGTTTCATTAATTTCATTCTTGATGATTTTCTTACAATGGATAAATAAACAAGCCACAAGCTGTAGAAAACTCCCACTAGGGCCTATGGTCTATAATAGTTCAATCAATCTCAAACTCCCCCACAAAAATTTTATTGAAAACTATTGGATGATAGCCCAATTAGCTGTAACAAATCCATGATTTTTATTACTAACACGTTGTAACTTAGAACCAAAATCTGATGAAAATATATCTTTATCCAAATATTTCTCATACTACCCACTCTAAACTACTGGATGCCTCAACCTGAAACCCTAGTGAATGAGTAAAGGTGATAGGTACCTTACTATTACTCCAGTAAATTACAGCTGCAACAAATGCTACAAGCTAAAGATGTCACTTATACAAAAACAATATTCAAATCAATATACTGTAACAATATTTACTCTGTCATATTTGATTTAATGCAAAAATGATGATTCCACAACAAGATCCAAAATAGCAGTATTTTGGGGATTTTTCCTATTAATATATTTTTTTATTCTTTTTATCCAAATCATTCATTCAAACTTGTTTTTGCCTTGCTACATACTTTAAGAAAACAATGGATTGTTTTGGAAGACCTCCAACAAAACCTTATATAGCTATATATTTGCATAATATAGTTAGACTCTAAAGAAAACCTAACCTACAACATTTCCTCTAATATAAAAATTTACTTTAGTAGCAAAATTTACATAATTTCTCGTAATTGCTTAGGTCTAGTATGGAAGTGGTATGTGACCGACCCTACATTTTCCTCGATATCTACCTCTTCCTGCAATTTTGACATTTGATCTTGGTGCACTTCGATATCATAGAAACTTTAGAACTCATCCCATTTTCCTCTGGGTCTGATGAGATAACTGAATAAACCATCTTGAAATCAAGCTTGTCCATAACTACCTGTAGCCTCTCCATCTTAGTTTCCAGCAAATTAAACTTCTGTGAGAGTGGAGTGAAATGTATTTGCGACATAGTCAGTAACATTTATCCATGCTTGGAGATTAAACTCATAATGAAATCTACTGAAACCATCAACTAGGCTAGTCATTCAGAGGAATCCTCATGCCCATTGCCAAATTGATGCTCCATTGAACAAGTCACTCCACATCTAGCTCCTACTGTAAATCATAATAAGTACTAGACCCGGTTCCTCAATCCATCTTCCTTTTATAACTCAACTCAGATACCTTCCCGGAATTGACATTCTCCAAAATGCTCTCAATGCAACATTTATGCTCGTGTGTTCATCAAACTTCGAGATCCGTTGTCCTCAAATTGGCTTTGCAAGATAAGATCTCCTCAATTAAGATAGAGGATTGTGATTATGTTGAATACAATTAGAAGGAAGGAATGCTAATTCTAAGAATCCTTCTAGTTTTAATAATGAGAGGGATCCTCCTCCACTTGCCTACCAATAACTCTTGATGTGCGTGAATTAGGAAGCTGCGATCACAATTGCCAATCTCAACATATTTCAGAAGCCTCTAAAACTTATTTAGTGCTACAAGATTTAACAAATTTTCATGGCGAGGTTTTTTATAATGAATCTATATGTCCCATCCTTTTAATCTACTTATAATTATTTTTTATAATTTCATACTCTAAGCTACAATAGAGTCTATCATGGAAATGGTGTATTGAAAGGCCTCCCATTATCCAAAACCATCATCCCTTGTTCCATACATGCAAACCTATTTTCTAAGGAGTCCACCACCATATTGAGATGCCTTTTAATATGGAAAAGAATTATGCCATCAAATTTTGTTAGTTGAATGTTTATTATGTGAATAATAGGAGATTGAATTGGATCAAAGGCTTCTCTGAGCTTACACACCTTTTGGATTACAACCACTGAATCTCCCAAGACAAATAAATGTCATATTCCCTTGGATATTTCTAAGTTTAGCCCTTGCCACAATGCTAAAATATAAGCCCAATTTTTGGTTGAAATCTCTAATCCCCAAGCATACTGGGTGAATGCATGAAGATGGGTTACACTTTTCAGCCAAATGTGGTGATGAAATTTCATTTTTTTTCTCTATTATCAAATTGAAGCCCTCGAAATTCATATAAGAAATGTGAATTTTGATTCAGAGTAAAAAGAAAATTTGTGGAGAATTATGTTGTTGTCCTAATGATATTTTTTGCAAAAAAAAATTAGTGTCATATAATATGTCAATTTTCCATTAAATGCAATGATTGTCCTTGTAAATTTTCACACATCTTAAGAGGCATGCATATGTTGGCGTAGCATCAGTTAGATTAAAATGTGTAACTCTTAAAAAATGTTGGACAGTTGGCAGTGCCTGGATGGTGAGTGGTTGTGATTGTGTTAGCATTGATGTTGATTGAATTAGCATGGTGATTGGGAGTCCAGGAGGAATCCTATGGTAGCTATGGACTTCTTGTAGAGAATCATCATAGCAGCAGGCTTACTAGAGAAGCCATAAAATGATTACTATTGTGACTAGGAGACCATGATAAATCCCATGGTTGCTTTTGTGATTTGTAGAGAAACATCAAAATATCAACCTTATTGGAAAAGCCAAAAAATGATGACTATGGTGATTGGGAGTCCAGGAGGAATCCCATGGTTGTTGCAATGCTCTATAAAGAATCATCATAGTTGCAAGCTTACTGGATAAGCCATAAAATGATGACTATGGTTGTTGGGAGTTCAGGATTCTAGGCACAAGAAGAAGAGTCAAGGAGAAAATAGTGGTAGATATTTTCCAACCCTTTTATAGCTATAATATGGGCTCAAAGCCTACATTGGACCCTCTTAATTGGGAAGTTCTCTGAAAGAGATTTCCAATGGTGTGTAGAAGTTTGAAAATGGTCTCCTAAATTAAAAAATTATGGATTGTTGAAGTGAAGGTCTTGAAGGCCTAAGTAAGCCAAAATACTAGAGGTTGATGGAGCGGAAGGGCGAATATCGGAGATCGAAACGTTGAAACCTCAGAGCAGATCAAGGCATCGAATAAGGATATATCGGAGGTCAGAGAATATGAAAATATTTGAGGTCAGAGTAGGCGAATATCAGAATATCGTAAGGTTGAACCCATCAGAACCTTGGAACTTCTTAACACTTGAAATTGTGATATATGGAGTTGTCGATAATGTTAAAAGTGTTGAGGGATATGTATCATAATTAAAAGACGAATGTTTCACAAAACCAAGGCTTGTCGGGACCCTTTGCTCTCCTCTGGTAAGAGACATGGCAGCATGTGATTGGATCTGAGAAGCTATAATGGCAACTGACGTCAGCATGGAATGGCATTATAGTGGACACGTGAAAGTTTGTTTTGGCACTTTTGGTGGCTCAATGGGGCAGATCAGAGTGACATGTGACACCACTTAGGAGGTGCCACATGGAGAGATGAAGAAAGCATGGTGTCATAACATATTGGAGGTTGAGGACCGCGTAACTACTGTGCAAATGGTATTTGAAAAATTTACGATAAAATGGGGCTCTGGTATTATCTAGTACATGGCCATGTGGAGATAAAAGGAACTAATGGCTAAGCAGAGGGAGTTAAAATGTAATTGGGACTTTGCAAAAGTTATGCGATGTAGAGCATCCGGTATAATGCTATAGTGGTAAGCTAAGCCGACGATCACATGCTCGGTCGTATGAGAAAGAAAATGTTCAAGGAGCTAAGCACTAAGGGGCTAGAGGTATCAAAACAATGTGATATCATAACATTCATCTTGTATGGGTTACGATATGCTATAAATATGATATAACAGTATAGATAATTAAATGGATGAATGGGTCGACAACTAGAGATTAAATGCAGAACAACAAAGCTATTTTATTGAGTCATCAGGATCTGCAGAGAGTGCTGAGACAAGGAAACAAGGACAACGGTTCACAAGGAAGACCTAAAGAAATGGAGAAGGAAATCATCTTCTTCCCATGCACATATTTTAGATTTAAATGAGGAACAAAGTGGCCATTCCTAAGTACTTTCAAGTTCTATGTAGCAATGAATAAGTATGGGAAGTCACGGTATAGTGTGCAGGCAGACTAAGATTAAATTTTCTGTATGGTGGATTACACAAGGAGTTAGTGAAGAACTCGATAGCCCATTTTTATGTTAAATTCCATGATAGATTTCAATCAATAACTAAAATAATAGCAGGAGGATCCATAATGAGGTACTCTCTAGAAGAATGGACATAGGATGCAAAGGCAACATTGTGGAGTGTGCATTAGAGGATCAAAAGCATCAATTTCCATCGAGAAATGTGGGGGGTAGAGTGTATTGCAAGGAAAATTTTAGGGGCTAATATTCATAGGTAGGCTAATTTTCCATAATTTTTCTAAGAAGAAATATTCACCAATCTACATTTTTTATAAAAATGATTCACCCAAGTTTTATAGTATAAAATTATTTTACCTTATAAATCGCCTAAATTTTATAGATACTATATTAAATAATTAGAAATTTGAATTTTTTATAAGAAAATTTCCAATCATTTTACAGTTTGAATATTAAAGCCTAGTAAGATTCACCAAGATTTCTACACCATAAAATAATTTTACATTCTTAAAATTTTCCCAGTGTATTGTTGATGTGCTGAAAAACGAGAGTAGTGAGTGTGTTGTGAGACGAACAATGAGAGAATAGCTAAAGGGTGCATAGAAAAGATCACGTGTGAGAGAAGGCAGAGGGTTGAGGATATATTGTTCTAAGAAGAGGATAGAGTGTTGTTTTATGAGGCCAAGAGAGTATATGGAACAATAGTGGACTGAGAGAAGAATTTGTTTCTGCAACCAACCAGCTTGGTATCTTTCCATAATTTTATATGACTTTCTTTTCACTTTGAAAATTGTATGAAATAGTAGAACAATGGCAAGAGCACATTATAGCCTACATTTAGAAGAGCTTGCTACCTCTTAGAAATTTGGTGCTTCCTAACCTAAGGGGGTTGGTGCCTCCTTTGAGTGGGTGCTTAGAAACAAACTAATGTAATTAAGTAGGTGCTTAATGTACATCATAAACCAACAACAACTTGGTGGTTTTTTCCCTTTGGGTTTCCACGTGAAAACACCATGTCAAAATGTGTGTGCTACTCATGTGATTGGTTGTATGGACATATGAATGCCTAAACTTGTTGGTCACTTTCTTTATGAATGAATTCTCTCATAAGTAATAGAAAATAAAAAGTATTAAAATCATATTCAGGAAAAAATATTCAAGAAATCTAACTATTAGTGATTCACCCCCCCCCCCCCCCCCAGTAATTCCTTGTTCCAACAATATGTGTGTGTGTGTGATCTATGAAGAGATAAATAAGTTTTCATATTATTATTTTTTTTTTTTATGCAAAATTTTTTTTATTATTATTTTTCGAAGTTGGAAAAGTAATATTTCAATTTCATTTTGAAGACACATGTGTTCACGTAACATATTTTTCAAATTTTTAAATAAATTGAAAAACAAAGAGTACCCTTTTTAATATGACTCTTAAATGAAGATAGTGATAAATTTTCAAATTTTTTCGTTGTGAATATTTTATGTTATTTATTTTTTTATTCAACCCTTTGAAACTATCCAAAATAAATTTAAACTGATTATGTTTAAAAGAAATTAGATGAAAAATATCATATGAATTTGAAAGTGTAGTACTCGTATTCCATTGGATAGATGATTCCTTCACGAATACAACATGATTAACTCTGCCACTTAAGGACAAATTATGCCCTAAACCCACTAGGGTACAAAATGTAGTTGTAGAGAAATTTGTAGAAGGGGTGCTAAAACTATGATTTTTAGGACCTTAGTAGCTCGATCAAGAACTTAAAAAAATCGATCTAGCACTTGAGTTCTAAATTCAAATAGCTCAATCGAACCATGAACTTGGTTAAACAATGGCTCGATCGAGCCATTTAAAAACTAACCACGCATCAACTTTTATTAATGGCATTTATGTCAAATACTATGGACTAGGATCTCAACCACACACCAACTTTGATTGATGGAATTTATGTTAAATACTATGGAATAGGAGCTTGATCGAGGTCCTAATTCAGGTTACATATGTGCTCGATCGATGGTTTTTTTAAACACTTGATTGATATATGTTTAAGCCCTTTAAGTATATTGATCGAGTGCTAAACACTGCATGATCGAGTAGTTGAAATGGCTCGATCAATATTTCGTTTCTCACTAAAACACACCCTATATTTTCTAAAAAGTATATCCTAGCTCCATGCATATACCCTACTGAATCTCGCGTTCTTCATAAAATAACCCCTCCCACTTTTGCCTCCCTAGGGTTACCTTTTAAAAAACTATTGAAGAAGAGGGAATATTGATTCTTGTTTCTTCTCCCACTCTAAAATTCATCAAGATAAATTATTATTATATGCAATTTGAGTGCAGTATACTTGAATATGAAGTTGTTAGCTTGATTTGAAGGTTTACTAAGATTGATCCAATCCCCTTCACTCAGAGACAAGTCATTAAGTTCCTTCAAATCGTATCCTCGAGGTGTAATAATTTCGAGGAGAAATTGTTGCACTTTGACAACTGATATAATTGGATTTGGGAAGATGTTATTAAATATAGCTTGATTAATAATTATTCAAATCACTCAAAAAATATATTTTGTCATAGCCATCTAGTTTCTCATAGTTATTGATTTTGTTCTCTGTTGCTAAGGGAGTTTTTTCTTCCACTGCACAAACATTTCCTATCTATCCCCAAGGATAATTTTGATTTATAAAACCTTTACAAACACAAATTTCTAGACCTCCATGGAAAAGGGACACTACTTAAAGATATGCAAGATGTATTCTTCTACCTTCTCACAGAAAACACATCGAGAAGGTCCATGTAGATTTCTTTTTTTAAGATTCTATGGTATCACTATTTTTCCATGAACCATTTCCCAACAAAAACAAAAATAATTTAGGCATGCCATCTTTGTTCCATATTATATTCCAAATTCAATCTAAATCATGATTTAGTAAATTTTGAATCAATGTTTCATACCCCGTATTTACTAACTATATAATGTTCTTACTACCCATCCAAACTCGATTATCTAATCAGGTGGTTGTAATGGGAGAAGATCCCTTTAAATATTTGAGCAGGGATAACCAACAAGGAATGAGATTTGGAGGGATATCTGAAAAATTCCAACCAATCCATTTTCCATCATAATCCCACTGTGAGATGTTAGACACCTTAGTGAGTCCCTTAGATTCCATCCAATTTGCCAGTTATTTTACCTCTTCATTTTTATTGCAAGGTTTGTTGTAGAAATATTGTCTTTCCAAAGATTGATAGACACTCATTCCTAGCTTGCCAACCCAATTTGTATAGGATTATAGGAGCTACTTCTTTGCATAGTTTCCAAATTTTAGATCCTTTGTCTAGCCAGTTTTTATGAAAATATTTTTGAATAAATGCCAAATCCCACCATTCTTTGGATTGTGAAAGAATCCTCCACACAATTTTAGCACCCAATGCTAAATTCATAAATTTAGGGTCTTTGATTACTAGCCCTCCAACACTTTTAGGCAAATTAACAATTTTCCAATTACTAGATGGAATTTACTTTCATTATTCTTCCCCCCTTTTGAGAGCAACTTCTGCAACAAACCACTGATTTAGTTTATTATTCCCTTGGGCACAAGCAATCCTGATCCAATATAAATTGGAATTGAGGGTAGAACATATTTTATTAAAACTACCTTTCATGCCATGTTTGACCATTATGCTCTGCAATATTATATTCTTGTCCTCACTTTTTATAAGACCTCTTCCCAATCATCTGCGTCAAATCCCTCAGAGAAATGGGGATTGAAAAATACTTAAAGAACCTCAATGCTAATGTAGCTTGGAATTATATAATCCTTATTATCTTAATGAGAGTGGATTAAGAAGAGTTCCACCCATATACCTAAAATTTCCATTTATTGATCATCCACCCTAGATAGGTCATGATATGAGTCTAGAATATTTTTGAAGAGTCCCACAATTATTTTGGATTCCCCCCCTAGCAACAGAGTATCATTTACAAATTGGGGATGATTCACCCCCTTAACATTTCGTGCTATACATAACCGTACAAATTTTCCTTCCTTTTTCGATTTCTCCAAGTTTCTACTCAGATTTTCAGCCATTATAATATAAATAAGGGGAGACAAAGGGAAACATCATCTTAAGCCATGAGATGAAAAAAAAAAAAGTTGATCATTGACTAGGGTTGCAATCCAAGGGGAACCAATGCATTATTTAATCCATCAAATACGTTATTTACATAATCCCAATTTTTCAAGCATTAAATAAAGAAATGAGTGCCTTACTTGATGAGAGGGATTTTCCATGTAAAATTTGATCACCATGCCTGACTCACTGGCTTCCTTAATTGAGTGAATTTCTTCTTGGACCAAAATTATATTATCCAATATTTGCCTGTTTTGGATGAAACTACCTTGGTTTTCTTAGATAACTATTGGAAGAATTTTTTTCAATCTAGCTGCAATTATCTTTGTTAGAATTTTATAGGTCAGGTTGCATAATGGAATGACACAAAATCGATTCAAATTCATTATATTCAAATCTTTATAAGAAGATCATTAGAAGAAGAATAAATACTCCTATCAATCTTCTCTTTTTCTTATGTTGTTCAACATCATTAACAAATAATTTTTTATCATGATCCAAAAGGTCCTTAAAGAACTTATAGTGAAACCATCTGGACCAAGGGCCTTATCTCGGTGCAAGTTCCAAATTGCATTGAGCACTATTGCTTCTTAAATTTCTTTGGTTAAAGATAATTTAGTAGAGTTTGACATAATGGGAGAAATACAATGAATAAATTCCCAAGCTTGGGACATGTCAACCTCTCTATTCTCGCAATAAGGGGCTTGGAAATGATGAAAAGATTCTAGCTTGATGTCCTCAAAGGAAGTTAATTTCAGTCTTCCTTTAAGAGAAATCTCTTTATCTATATTCTTTAATTCATGATATTTTTCTTTTTTATGGAAAAGGATGTATTCTAATCCTGCGCTTGAAGCCACAAACTTCAAGATTTTAATTTCCATAATTGTTCCTATTGTCTTCTCACTATAAATATTTCCTTTCTTAGCTCCTTTTATTTTTCAATATGCAATGGTTCTACAATAATATCCTCAATCAAACATTGATGCTATTGTATTTGATTTATTATCTCTTGGCACCTTTTCTCAAGGGGCTGATGTGATTGCTTTATCCATTTTCTTATAGCTTGTTTTACAAATTTCAACTTTTCCTCCCAGACATATGAAGGTGAACCTGTGAAAGGTGTTATCCATGTTTTCTTGATTAAATCTATGTCACTGTCTTCCTTCAACTATGTTGTATTGTATGTAAGCATTATTGAACCTAATTTCTCCCTACAATGTAGTGACAAGGAGATCAGACAATGGTCTGATGCTCCACACACCAAAATGGAGGAGTTGCATTGTAATCCATTTAGTAAATAGCTACTATGAATTAAGAATTGATCCAATTGAGCTACTATATGGCTATCGCCATTGCGATGATTTGCTTAGTTGTATTTCCCAATTTTAGTTGGGATATCCACCAAGTCCAATTCACTTATCATATATTTCATACGTTCTTGGAATGGACCCCTTGTATAACATCCTCCATGCTTCTTCACAAATCATAATGTGAGGTTGAAATCTTCCCCCATTATGTAATTATGATACCAATCCTTCTCTTTCAGAATATTTAAGGAATCCCAAAATTTTGCTTTATCACCATATTGAACTGGTGCATAAATATTGATGATAGGAATTTTCTCACAAGAGTCCTTTCATTCGAGAAGAAAACTTATTAAAAATTGTGTTTTGAGACTATATATTAATTTGAAATGAGTTTTAGACCAATACATACCTATATTGACTCAAGCATCGCTTGATTCTTATGCTAATCCACTACTTTGTCTCCAAAATATTTTAGATGCCTTATTGATTTCCTTTTCCTCAAGTTTGGTTTGTTGTAGAAGAACCCATGGCTTCTCCTATTTCATCAAGTGCTTGACCACCATGTAGGTATTAATCCTGTACAAAAATTGCCTGCATACGAATTTTAAAAATAGAAAATAAATAATGATGAGAATATAAAATAAAGACATAGAGATTTTCCCCTGGATCCCAAAACTGAGACTACCAAATTTATTTTTCATTATGTTCCTTTCAATTTTGCAATAGATATATATACATGCCGAAGCATTTATAAACCCTAATCCATTAACCCTGGATTAGAACATAACCATAGTTACCTTGATCAAATCTACAAAATATCATGGGCAGAAAACCATTATGCCCAAAACCATGTGCAAAACCCATGCACAAAACCATAGGTAGGTCTACCCACCTAATATAGGGTCCAATTTATTTTTCATGGGTGGTGCCCCAGACCCCATGTAGGGGGCTACCACCCCTATGAAACCCCTCGATAGGGGGGTTGCACCCCCTGTGACCCCTCTACATGTGTGACTAGTCGTAGAAAGAATATATCACACACCCAATTGTTATCGGGAATAGTGTCCACTCGGATGCTGCTATTCCCACTAAGATGGGTGGCTATCTGTTGATGCCTCGAAAATTGTTGCAACAACATTGGGGGATAACCACCCGGTCCGGACCTTAAAAGTAGCTCCTTTTCCATTTGGTGTGGTGGCTCCGACTGTTCATCTAGGTCCAGTTACCTTCTCCCTATTTCTATTGGTTTATAATGTATCTTTAACTACCAATAGACAGGGACATCAGATCACTTCTCCTTGCTAATCAGGCAAGAGAATGACCCTTAAGCAGATTTGGGTTCAGCCAAGCCACAACTAAAGTTTTGCCTCTTTGAGAAGAGGACTTGAAAGAATGTAGAATTAAATCTAAATGCAAGCTTATTCTATGATGCAAGCAAAAGAAACTAATCTAAATCCTATCTTAATTAAGCAGATATAGATCTAACCCAACTAAGAGCAAGATAATTAAAATATTGGGATTTAAATATGTCTTGTTTATTATGAATATCAAGTTAATGAAGTAGTTTTAACTAATATTATGGTTACCAAAACACATTCTATTGAGACCTTAAAACTGAAATAATAAACCAACATTATTCAGGAAGTAGTTCACAAAATGATATTGATTATCAAATCAATAAATCCAATAATTGAATAATGATATGTGGAAATAGTTCACAACACATTATTATTCAACAAATCAGTTTCATAAGACATATTTCAGAGTAAGTAGTTACTCAAAAATGAGAAATTAATCCATAAGAAAAAACAGAGATACATAATAACAAGTTTGTGACAGATTACCCATATTGACAATAGTGCACAAACATGAATGAAATGACACATTCCTATCATCATAAAATTAAAACTGATATTTGAAACAATAGTATTAGAAATACCAATTTATTGCATCCATTCCTCTGTTCTTGGTCTCCAACAGCCCTTTACATTGCTTGAACTTATGCCTTTAAAACTAGAGCCACAAGAGTGCAAGCTTTGTTTTTCACACATAATTCAAGATACAAAAGGAAAATCCTCAATAATCCCCAGATCTGAGATTTTTCACTCCTCCCTTCTACAACTCTAAATTCCAATTACAATAGTGTTTTTAGAATCTCTAAAATTGCGAAGGAGAGCAGCCCCTATTCCATTCTGCAATCTGTTATTTATAGTCTTTGTAAAATAATGTTTAGAGAGGAGAGTTTGTTCAAGAGAATTCTGCTAAATCCAATTTTACTTGCTCCTAATTCTGATTTTCAATTGCTGAAGCCTTCTCATTGATTGAGATTCTTTTTCCATATTTCTTCCACTTCTTTCTTGCAAAAGAAATCAAAATAAATTAAAATGCAATCAAAATATCATTTCTGGCAATTAAATCAAACCCAATCAAATTCTATTTAAATAAATAATTAAAAAACAAAATATAAGCTCTGTATTGATGCTTGGAATGGTTTGATTGGTAAATGATATTATTGACCAATGGATCTACAATTAGAAGAGGCTTTGGACAAATGAAATTGAAAACAATAACTCAGAAAATTGATTTTGTTTTCAAAATTCGGAGCCTGATCTTCTGCCTGATTTTTTGCCCAATAAATGATCAAATATGTTGGTGAAACCTCCTTCAAAATGTTCTCCTTTATTTTCTCTTTCCAATGAGCCGTCCTAGGCCTCATTTGGCCAAGTAGAACTCAATTTATGAACTTCCAAAGTTGATGGGTCAAATCTGATGTAAATCTGGAAATTCTGTTGCTGGGCTAAAAAAATGTAATTAAAAACTAATCCTAAATTAATCCTTAATTAATTCTAATTTAATTGCTAATTATAAACTAAACTATTTATTAATTTAATTAACTATTTATAAACGAATTTAATCTAATTAAAAACTAATTAATATTAATCTAAATGATATTTAAATTTAAATTAATTCAAATTAATTAAAACTGTTTAAATAATTAATATGATTAGTTTATAAGAATGTATTAATAATAATTACATATTAATTTTATATAATAAAAAAATTAAAATATTAAAAATAAATATGTATTACATATTATTTAAATAATATAATATTACATATTACACATATAATATATATTAACTAATATATATTAAAAATATAAACTAATTATATTACCATATCTAATATATATTAAAACTAACCATATTATCCTACGTTAAATATACTAACCTCACTCATAATATATAAAAACTTTAAAACATAACCATATAAACCATTAAAGATTCATACGGTAATGCAAACCATTCCTAAAACCATCGAATTAACCCATGAGCCTAAAATCAATGTTTGACTTATCGCATCGGCGATCGGGGTATGGAGGTGTCGGGGCCTTTTTTAAAATGATGCGAAATCCCGATGCGATATATCGCATCGGGGGGTGACTAATGGGCTTATCGGGGTTCTTTAAAATTTGTTGCGAATAGAACTCCTGATGCGATTATTTATTTATTTTTTATATTTTCTTTTTTGTTTGTTTTAATTTTTAATTTAATTTAATTAATTATATAAATATTAATTAATTTTAATTAATTTAAAATTTAATTTTAAACTTAAATTTTCATTTTTTGTTTTATTTTTATGAACATAAGTTTCTAAATGATAGTTACTTGGAAAATAAATGAAAAATAAACTGCAGCCACTTGAATGTTTAGATTTTTGAGATTAAGATTTGATTTGAAAATTGGAGTGCATTTCTTAAAATCCCAATAATTAATAATTTGGCTGCATGACTAAAAATGAAAAATGTTAGTAAAAACTTGCTACAGGTTAATATTTAAAATGAATGCCTTATTGAACTAATTTATTTACAAAATGCAATATTGTACATTTTATACATTTTTAACCCAGGCTAGATAAATGATGAGACTTCAAAGGAGTGCCATTTTCAAACCAGTGGACCAAATGAGGCGAAACAAGCGTCAATGGGAAGCTTGTAAAAAATCGATTCTAAGAAAACAATCAAAACAAGAATCCAAAGAAAACTAAAAATTAACAAAAGCATAGGGCAATCAATTAAAATAAAAATCCAAAAGGGTGTTTAGCCAAATTTTTATAGAAAGGGTCCCCCTTATTTGAGTTGAGCAAGTAAAAAATGGGGGGTTGTGTTTTTTTACCACAACAATGGAGACACGCAGGAGAAGAACTAGTTATCTCTTCTTGATATGAATGAGATTTTCCAAAAATTAAAGTAAAATAATTTAAAGAAGAGAGGATTATGCTTGAAATGCTTGACTTAGTTCATTAGTCTGAATAAAAACCAGAATCATCTAACTGTAATTTTTCTTAAAATTCCTCATAAATTAAAATATTTCGAAACTCTATATCAGTCATTAACGAGCTGAAGGGATAAAGCAGAGGTCACTTGACAGCTTAGCTTTCAAAATATACTCATTTGTCATAGGTAGAGCCACTGTTGCCAGCAAACGTCTATAGTTTCGACAGGGTTACCTTTTAATCATAAATGATTCAGAATCCCATCTGTTTAAGAATTATTGATCTAGAGATAAATCCATTTATATATGTTTATTTTCTTTGAATTTTTATTTTTTTATTTCTCTTAAAAGCCATTGTCCTCGTTTGGTGGCCAGATAGTTGACAATGCCATTCACTGGTTAAAATTGGACTGAACAAGCTGGCTCATGATGAGACCCCTTGTCTTATAATTGTTTGCAATCATAAGCCATTACCCTGGTTTATATAGCAGTGTTGGTAATGTCAGCCTATTTTTCCCCTATGACCATGGTAAGCAAGCTCACGATGAGACCTCTTATCTTTTAAGTTTAAATATATTTCTGGATTATTCTCTAGAAAAATAAGACTATTTGGGACAGGGATAATCATTGACTCCTTAAGAGTTAAGAATGACAATTTCAGAGTTAAAGGTGCTTTGCTGTAAAGTGTATTTACTTGGTTATAAATAACTTTTCTTGACTGATAATAGAACTTTGAAAGATCTTAATAAATTTTTGAAATCTCAAAATGATTACAGTTTGATGAAAAAGAAATTTTCAGATTTTATGATACTTTGCCAACTTCTTGATTGGTAATCTCTTCCTTAAGTATGTCTACTTTTATAATAAGAAAATCAAACTTCACTAAGAGATTTAAGAAAAAGCTAATAGGTGACTATTAACAATTTTTCTCCACGTATCCTAACCATTGTTAGGTAACAAATAGGCCTTTCATATAAACAATGGCAAAGTCACCAAAATCAAAGCTGAAATCCGAAGGAAAAGAATTCTTATACTATAATGAGAAAAGAAATCAGCGAACAAAAATAAAAACAAAGAAATCTCTAAGAAAGGAAAATCCAAGTTTCGCAAGATAAACTCAAACAAGAATGTTTATACCAATGTCTCTAACAATATGAAGAAAAAGAAAATAAGCATGTAATCATTCCTTCTTATGTTCAGATTTAGAAAAACATACCTTGTAGAGTTGTGAATGCTTTAGGCTTTTAGATAACAGTGAACGTAAAATTCAGCCACAATGAATAATTTCTGTTTGATATGAATCTTCTTGTTTCCAAGGATCATCTTAATCATTTTCTAAAAAGGGATGCTTAAAGAAACAAACTAAAGGTTCAGAAATTCCCTGGTGTAGCTGTTTTGACGAAGATTATCGTTGCTTCTTGAAATAAAGCCAGGAGAAGAGTATAAGACCTTGAAAATCTGATTCGACAGAAGATTGAAAGATTTTATGAAGAGCTGTAAAACAGAGTTTTATATCAGCATAATTTAAAAACAAAAATGAAACTAGAGTGATGAAATGGAAATTAATGAAAGTGGGTACATGAATCTTACCATTGGATAATTTCTTTTGATCTTACCTGAAAGGTATCAGTTTCTCCAAACTAGTTGACTTCTTATTTTAATTAACATTAAAAACTTGAAGAAGTCAAACTAACCAAAATCATATAACCCAAAATCATTATTTATTTTATTTAAACTAAAGGGAGCAGTAAAAAATGGAATGCTTAGTGCTCAAGGGAATTGAAATTAAAAGAAATGCATCAGAAATGAAAATGAGAATTTGCAGTAATGACTGTTTCTCAAAATATTATTAGTTTCATATACAAAATCAATACCAAATCCAAGATGATAAAATTTAAATATGAAAATAGAGAGGTCTTGAATTCCATTTTAAATTATGGACTTATATATTTGAAACTGAAATATATCAAAATGATTTAAATGTACTGCAAATTCGTCATTAACTGCTTTCTTACCATAATTATGACCCAAGCTAGATTTTAAAATAACACATCGTTGTATCGGATGATTCGCATCAAATGTCTCTTCACCATGCTTGAATTTTAATTTGCAAGACTTCACTTTTGTTGCTATGCCATATATCGATAATGGCTCAAAGGCATGCATTGCAAGCTATTGCATCGGTGGTTGAAATAGCAAATTGTAGATATGAGATCATGCAAAGAAGATATGTGCGATGAGATGTAGTGATCACACTATTGAAGAGCTATTATATTGCGAATCGAGGACAGTCATGCTGCAATTCTTATATCGCACATCGCATCTCGCGATTTGTATTTTGCTTATTGCACATTGCGCATTGCAAATCTGGAATAGTGATATGGCCATAAATAAAAATGCAAGGAAGTAATTGCGATATCGGCGATGCGATGGATGACATAAATCGGCGATTGGCAATCTTGAGCACCCGATGTAACACAATATGATTGTTGCGATGCCGATATGCGATGAATAGCGGACCCGATAACTTTTTATTATGGGATTTTAATAACATATTGGATCTGAGACATCGGCCTCTTTTAAAGTTATGCTCCTACCATTATTGTGACTGAGCGGACGCGATATTTTATGAATTTGATTTGAATTTCATATCGGGTCCGGAATTATGTGTTTATCGCAATATCGGTAAAGTCGATTATCGGCAATTCATGTTCATGGAAGTATACTTCACTTGGAAAGCTCCGATATGCGAAATGCAATATGACATATGAGTAAGATAATACATCGGAGGTCTTTGATGAACAATTTGTTATCAAAAGAAATACTAAGAACTACTTCCGATGAGATCTTATGATGCGAATGGTCTTATGATATTTTTTGAAATTTCAATTGGGTTTTCTAATGAATGAAAGCAAAGCTACAAAAATGCTTGAATTCTAATGATTCAGAATTGAATTTCCCTGAACCTGTTTGCAAATTTGAAATGAGTTTGTTGCTTACTTCAAGTTTTGAAAAGAAATAAAAACCTGCAAACACAAATCAAAAATAAACTAAAGAAAAGATGAACTAATAATGGATGAGAATAAAGTTGTAAATGCGTACCTGAAAGGAATTTGTCTGTAAATTTTACCTGATAAATCTTCAAATTCTTCCTTTGATTAAAATCATCTCATTATTTATTCTAAATATAAGTGTGCAATCAGCCTAAATAAAATCAATCATTCATGTTCATGGAATATAAAATTTACCAGAAATAAATATGAAACTATGCTTCCCTTTCGAAGTGAAGTAACAATTTATTACCTCTGCTCATTCCCAATTAATCTTGAGAAAAATCTGTATTATTATAGTGACTGTTCAATAATGTCTTTAGTAAATAAACATGATGCGTTTTACAGCATCAGATAATAAACTAAAGATTAAAATGAGATTAAGCCACTAATTGTAGAAAAATATCAAAACAGATTTAAATGTGTGTACTCGGCAAAATGGGCATCCTTAAGATCAGCTTTTGGCAAATTCCAAGGAAGATAATATGAGCTTCATATGATTACCGTGACAGGTTAGACTGACTAATAATGATTGAATTAGAATTAAGTTTATCATAGACAGTCATACATTTCATGGGATAATGGGATCATGAAGCTTTTATATCCTTAAATCCTTACCATATAAATTTCAAAAGAAAATCTTAGAAGGAAATCTCGAAATAAAGAAAATGGCTTTGAGGCGATAGATGCCAAGTGCAACCTCAATTGAATTTAATCAAAACATTATTCAAAATAGGCAGAGTAGAGATATCGCTATAAAAATTTTCAAAAAGGAAAGCAAGAATTAAAATTTCCTAATAAGGAAAAATGTTTCCACTGAACATGTATGAGAAGGTTGATTGCTTTGTTTATTTTTTTAATCTATAGAACTATTGCAAATAAATTAACTACATAAAACAAGCTAACTAAATTAATTCTACTCCTATTCTAACCATATACATGAAAATGACTAGGTATAGTCATATTTCCAGTGTAGCCATTTTCTCAATTTTATTCCTATGTTTATGTACAGTTCAAATGTTAGTAATAAAAATACAAATCTAATTAAACTAAGAAAATTAAATATGAAATCAAAATGCACAGTTATTGTTAGTAACTGATTTAAAATCTCTTTCTCATGAAATTTCCTTTCCAATTCGATGCCAATTGGATCACAAAAATTTGGATGGATTTCCATTAATGATTGGGAAACATTCAAAAGAGGAGATGACAGACCGAATTGTGGATATGAGTTTTCAAATTCAAAGGCCTGGAAAAAATTGTTAGTGTTATGTACAAATGTTGAGCTATTAACAATTTTCTTTGAGAGAAAAATTTCCAAATATTTTTCAAATGAATTAATGAAAAATGGATGGAAATTTTTCAAATGAAATGGAAAATTATTAATTGAATTAAATTGCTGGCCAGATTGCAAAAATACATTCTCTTGTTGACATTGCCTTTAAAAAAATAGAAGCTTTTGATGAAACATTAGCATTGATTGAAATTGAAATATTGATATCTTTTGATGCTCATGATTATAATATGAAACTTCAATTTCCCAATCGGGCAATGCATCAATTGAGTGTTTGAGAGTAAGGTGTTCAATATGCCAGCGAAAAGTGTGAAAATTTTGCAAAATAAAATCAGAAAATAAATCTAAATTTAAACAAAATAACTGTGAAAGAAAAACTAGAATGAAATCACTATTTGTACAACTAATGTTATGGCACAATTGGGATCGTTTTGAAATAATTTCTCTTTCACAAGGATTGGCTAAAATTATGAAATTTGGGTAATTTCGAATTCTAATTTGTGAAATATAAAACGAATTATGATTATGACTAGGAATGAGAGCTTGATCCTCATATGAATCATAAATTGGAATGTTTTCTTGAATGGTGAAATCATGAAGATAATTTGCCGCTCTAAAATGAGGATTAGTTGGAATAATTTATACATTGAAACGTTCCTCATTTATAGATGTTATTTGAATTTTATCATGAGGATTATCTTGAGAAAAATTGAAATCAATATCCTCAATATCAAAGTAATCATCATAAATGACTTCACGAGATTCTGTATAATTCCCTTCTATCTCATCCAACATATCCAAACAAGGAGGAACAAGAATTTCATGTTCATTAATGGTAAAAGAATGATCAACAATTGTTTCTTTATCTTGATAAGAATTTAATGGTAATTCATTTAAATCATCATCTTTAATTTCTGGAATATCATTGATACCAAGAGGGGAAAAATTACTATCATTAAAAATATCAGGATAAAGGGAAAAATGTGAACCTGAAATAATGCATTTAAAACTGTCTCTGTTTGAGAACTGTTGTGCATTATGCTCATTGTAAATTTCAAATTGCAGATCATTCCTTTGCGTGCATATGCTTTCTTGAAGAACGCTGCTTTGCTTCTCTGATTTTGGCATTTGCTCATCATGGAGAAATTCAGAAATTTGTACAGCAGTTTGCATTTTGATTGTTGGTTGTATTTGCTGATTTGCAATTTGATTTTCCGAATTTACTTCAAAGTAGCTTTCAAATTTCAAGGCGGCTTTTTCTCCAAAATTGTTGTTGTTGTCTTCTTGCATTTGAATGGAAATATTTTCCAAGCTTTGTGAAACCACTTCATCACAATTTATTTGCACATCCAAATTGGAATTCTCATTTATGTTGGAAGTGGATGAAACAAAACTTGAACTAATTTCATATGGATTGGGAATGGGAGGAAGAGAACAAATATATTCAAACCAATCTAATAATTCTTCTTCCATAGGCTTATCTTCGTCTTTAAATTTTAAACAATTCAAATGAAATCGAATATTAAAATCATTAACAGACTCATTTTCAAACCTTCGTAAATATTCAATTTCTTCACATACTTGTTCATAATCATAGCCGTCAAATTTACAAATGAAAATTGTAACAAATTGATCCCAGCTGTGGATTGAAGTAACTGGAAGAGTTCTACACCAGCTTCTAGCTTTTACCGCAAATGTGAGAGTAAAAATTCTACATAAGATGCCTTCATCAATTCCTTGAAAATCATAATTTGAAACATTTTGAATAAATTGAAAAACATGATTAAAAGAAAAAGAATTTCTCTTACCATTGAACTTTACCTGAGACAAGAGTCTTACCACTTCAGATGGAGTATTGGAGGATGCACGTCCATGAATACAACTCCAAATTGGAAATTTAAGAGGAGTCATCACAATAAATAAAATATTAAAATTGAAAAGACTCCAATAGACAAAAAATCTCAGGCCCTCCGTCTAGCGCCAAAAATGTTGATGCCTCGAAAATCGCTGCAACAACATTGGGGGATAACCACCCGGTCCGGACCTTAAAGAAGCTCCTTTTCCGTTTGGTGTGGTGGCTCTGACTGGTTTAACTAGGTCCAGTTACCTTCTCCCTATTGCTATTGGTTTATAATGTATCTTTAACTACCAATAGATAGGGATATCAGATCACTTCTTCTTGCTGATCAGGCAAGAGAATGACACTTAAGCTGATTTGGGTTCAGCCAAGCCACAACTAAACTTTTGCCTCTTTGAGGAGAGAACTTAACATAATGTATAATTTACTCTAAATGCAAGTTTATTCTATGATGCAAGCAAAAGAAACAAATCTAAATCCTATCTTAATTAGGCAGATATAGTTCTAACCCAACTAAGAGCAAGA
This sequence comes from Pinus taeda, assembly GCA_000404065.3. NCBI lineage: Eukaryota > Viridiplantae > Streptophyta > Pinopsida > Pinales > Pinaceae > Pinus > Pinus taeda. The sequence goes on from APFE030967268.1 coordinate 24,411, forward strand.
TAATCAAAATATTGGGATTTAAATATGTCTTGTTTATAATGAATATCAAGTTAATGAAAGTAGTTCAATTAACTGATAATTTATGGTTACCAAAACACATTCTATGTGAGCCTTAAAACTTGAAATAATAAACCAATAACATTCCAGGAAGTAGTTCACAAAAATGATATTGATTATCAAATCAATAAATCCAATAATTGAATAATGATATGTGGAAATAGTTCACAACACATTACAATTCAATAAATCGGTTTCATAAGACAGATTTTAGAGTAAGTAGTTACTCAAAAATGAGAAATTAATCCATAAAAACAGAGATCCATAATAACAAGATTGAGACAAATTACCCATATTGACAATAGTGCACAAACATGAATAAAATGACACATTCCTGACACCATAAAATTAAAACTGATATTTGAAATAGTAGTATTAGAAATACCAATTTATTGCATCCATTTCTCTGTCTTTGGTCTCCAACAGCCCTTTACATTGCTTGAATTTCTGCCTTCAAAACTAGAGCCACAATAGTGCAAACTCTGCCCCTCACACATAATTCAAGATACAAAGGGAAAATCCTCAATAATCCCCAGATATGAGATTTTCTCTCCTCTCTCCTACAACTCTAAATTCCTATTACAGTAGTGCTTTCAGAAGTCTAAAATTGCAGAGGAGAGCAGCCACTATTACCTTTTGCAATCTATTACTTATATTATTTGTGAAGGAATTTTGGAGAGGAGAGTTTGTTGAAGAGAAATCAGCCAAGTACAATTTTACTTGCTCAAAATTCTGATCTTCAATTGTTGGAGCATTCTCATTGACTGAGATCTTTTTCTCCATATTTCTTCCACTGTTTTCCTGCAAAAAAGAAATCAAAATAAATTAAAATGCAATAATAAAATCAACATGGCATTGCTGGCCTCTAAATCAAATCTAATTAAATTCTATTTAAATAAATAATTGAAAATAAAATATAAAGTTTCTCTTGATGCCTGGGATGGTTTGATTGGCCAAGAATACCATTGACCAATGGATCTGCATTTAGAAGAGGCTTTGGGCAAATGAAAATGAAGAAAATGACTCAGAAAATTGATTTTGTTTTCAAAATTCGGAGTCTAATCTTCTGCCTGATTTTTTTACTCAATAAATGATTAAATCTGTTGGTGAAACCTCCTCCAAAATGTTCTCCTTGATTTTCTCTTTCCAATGAGCCATCCTAGGCCTCATTTGGCCAAGTATAACCCAATTTATGAACCTCCAAAATTAATGGATCAAATCTGACATGAATCTGGAAATTCCGTTGTTAGGCTAAAAATCAAAATTCTCATTAAAAATTAAATCCTAAATTAGAATTTTAATTAATTCTAAATTAATTGTTAATTATAAACTAAACTAATTATTAATAACCTATTTATTAATCTAATTAACTGATATCTAATTACGATTTATAAACAAATTTAATCTAATTAAGAACTAATTAATATTAATCTAAATGATATTTAAATTAATTAAATATTACATACTAATTTAAATAATATAATACATTACATATTATTAATTAATTAATATAATATTACATATAACATGTTAATATATAAACTAATATTAATATATATTAACCTACCCTACTCCTTACTTACTCCACTCATACGTATGAGTGTTTTTTGAAAATCTTCAAACTAACATAAAACTTTTAAAACATGCTTTTTGCTTTAATACCCCATGTGTAATAAAACTTACGCTAATACTTGTTAATGATCGGGGAATCGCATCGGGGATGAGTGTATGGTTTGTCAAACATGTTACAATGTCAAAGTCCCCGATGCGATATCGGCAATCGGCGTCGGGGGTATGAGTCCATCGGGGTTTTTAAAAACATGTTATTTGAAAGCTCCCGATGCGATTAAAATCTATTTTTTATATTTTTCATATATTAAATTTTAATTTAATTAAATTAATTATATTTTTAAATAATAATTAATTTAATATTTAATATTAAAGATTTAAATTTTTATTTTGGTTTATTTTATAAATTACAACTATTTTTAATAAAATGAAAAATAAATTATAGCCACTTTGAAATTATGATTTTTCGAGATTAATAATTTATTGGAGTAAATTACTCAAATCCGATTGCTTTATGATTTGGCTATACGGAAAAATGTTAGTAAAAACTCACTACGAGTTAATATTTAAAATGAATGCATTATTGAACTAATTTATCTACAAAATGCAATATTGTACATTTTACGCATTTTTAACCCAGGCTACATAAATAATCAGACTTTCAAGGAGTGCCATTTTCAAACCAGTTGACCAAATGAGACCAAACAAGCGTCAATGTGAAGCTTATAAAAAATCGACTCTAACAAAGCAATCAAAACAAGAATACAAAGAAAACTAAAAAAATAACGAAAGCTTGCCCTAAAATAAAATCCAAAAAGGCATTTGGCCAAATTTTAATAGAAAGGGTCCCCATTATTCGAAGTGGACGCATCAATAATGGGGGGGTTGTGTTTTTACCACAACAATGGCGACACACGGGAGAAGAACCAGTTATCTCTGTTTGATATGAATGAGACTTTCCTAGAATTAAAGTAAAAATAATTAAAGAAGAGAAAATTATGCTTGAAATGCTTGACTAAGTTCATTAGTCTGAATAAAAGCAAGAATCATCTAATTGTAATTTTTTTTAAAATTCCTCATACATTAAAATATTTCAAAACTCTACATCAGTCCTTAATTAGTTGTAGAGATAAAGCAGGGGTCACTTTACAACTTAGCTTTTAGAATATACTCATTTGTCACAAGTAGAGCCACTGCTGCCAGCAAACATCTATAGTCTCGGCAGGGTTACCTTTTCAAGAATTATTGACCTAGGGATAAATCCATTTACATATTTATTACTTTTTATTCTTTTTTTATTTTTTATTTTTTATTAAATCTTAAAAGCCATTGTCCTAGTATGGTAGCCAAATAGTTGATAATTCCATTCACTGGTTAAAATTGGACTGAACAAGCTGACTCGTGATGAGACCCCTTGTCTTATAATTGTTTGCAATCATAAGCCATTATACTCCTGGTTTGTTTAGCAGTGTTGGTAATGTCAGCCTATTTTCCCCTATGATCATGGTAAGCAGGCTCACGATGAGACCTCTTATCTTTCAAGTTTAAATATATTTATGGATTGTTCTCTAGAAAAATAAGACTCTTTGGGACAGGGAGAATCATTGACTCCTTAAGAGTTCAGAATGACAATTTCAGAGTTAAAGGTGCTTTGCTGTAAAGTGTCTTTAGTTGGTTATAAATAACTTTTCTTGACTGATAATAGAACTCTGAAAGATCTTAATAAAATTTTGAAATCTCAAAATGATTACAGTTTGATGAAAAAGAAATTTTCAGATTCTATGATACTTTGCCAACTTCTCTTGATTGGTAATCTCTTCCTTAAGTATGTCTACTTTTATAATAAGAAAATCAAACTTTACAAAGAGATTTAAGAAAATGCCAATAGGTAACTATTAACAATTTTTCCTCCATGAATGCTGACCATAGTTAGGTAACAAGAAGGCCTTTCATATAAATCGTGGCAAAGTCACCAAAATCAAAACTGAAATCCAAAAGAAAAGAATTCTTATGCTAAAGTGAGAAAAGAAATCAGCAAACAAAGCAAAAATGAAAAATTTTTAAAAGTGAAAAGGAAAATCCAAGTTTCAAAAAATAAATTCAAACAAGAATGTTTATACCAATGTCTCGACAATATGAAGAAAAAGAAAATAAGAATGTAATCATTCCTTCTTATGTTGAGATTTAGAAAAACATACCTTGCAGAGTTGTGAATGCTTTAGGCTTTTAGATAACAGTAATCGTAAAATTCAGCCACAATGAATAATTTCTGTTTGATATGAATCTTCTTGTTTCCAAGCATCATCTTAATCATTTTCTAAAAAAAGAAACGCTTAAAGAAACAAATTAAAGTTTTAGAAACTTCCTGGTGTAGCTATTTTGATGAAGATTATCGCTACTTATTGAAATAAAGCCAGAAGAAGAATATGGACTTCAAAAATCTGATTCGGTAGAAGATTGAAAATTTTATGTAGAGCTGCAAAACAGAGTTTTATATCAACATAATTTAAAAACAAAAATGAAACTAGAGTGATGAAATGGAAATTAATGAAAGTGGGTACACGAATCTTACCATTGGATCATTGCTTTTGATCTTACCTGATAGGTATCAGTTTCTCCAAACTGGCTGACTTCTTATTTTAATTAATATTAAAAACATGAAGAAGTCAAACTAACCAAAATCATATAACCCCAAAATCATTATTTATTTTATTTAAACTAAAGCAAGCAGTAAAAATGGAATACTTAGTGTTCAAGGGAATTGAAATTAAAAGAAATGCATCAGAAATGAAAATGAGAATTTGCAGTAATCACTGTTTCTCAAAATATTATTAGTTTTATATAAACTCCATGATTTTATAAATTGTCCAGAATCAAGACCAAATCTACGATAATAAAATTTAAATAAGAAGATAGAGAGGTCTTGAATTCCATTTTTAATTATGGAATTATATATTTAAACTAAAATGTATGAGAAATTGAAATAATTTGATATGCTGCAAATTGTCATTAACGCTTTCTTACCATAGTGGTTCCCAAGCTCGCTTTTTAAAATAACACATTTCGTATCGGATGATTTACATACCATGTTTCTTCACCATGCTCAAATTTAATCTGCAGAACTTCACTTTATTGCTATGCCATATATCGATTAAATGTTAATGGCTCAAAGGCATGCATTGGAAGCTATTGCATCGGAGATTGTAATGGCAAATTGCCGATAAGAACATGTGCAATGAAATGAAGCGATCACATCATTAAATAAATATTATATCTAAGATCGGAGAATCAATTGCGTCGTGCTTCCCACATCGCAAAATGCACATTGTAAATTCAGAGAAGTGATATGAGCGTAAAAATGTGATGAAACGATTGCAATATCGGCGATGCGATGGATGACGTAGCTTAATCAACAATCGGCAAACTTTGGGTACCCGATGTAACACAGTATATTTTTTTGCGATGCCGATATGTGATGAAGAGCGGACCCGATAACTTTTATGATGGGATTTCAATAACATATCGGATCCGAGACATCGGCCATAAATAAAACTGCAAGGAAGCGATTGCGATATCGGCGATGCGATGAATGACATAACTAATCGGCGATCGCGATCGGAAATCTTAAGCACACGATATAACAATTCTCAATGCCGATCTGCGATGAAGAGTGGACCCAATAATTTTATGATGAAAATTTGATAACATATCGGATCCGAGACATCGGTCCTTTTAAAGTTATGCTCTTACTATTATTGCGATTGAACGGACGCGATATTTTATGAATTTGATTTGAATTTCATATCGGGTCCGGAATTATGTCTTTATCGCAATATCGGTAAAGTCGATTATCGGAGATCGGCGATTCATGTTCATGGAAGTATATTCAACTGCAAACCTCTGATATGCGAAATGCGATATAACATATGAGCGAAGTAATACATCGGAGATATTTTATTAAACAATTTGTTATCAAAAGAAATGCTAAAAACTACTTCCGATGAAATCTTATGATGCGAATGGTCTTATGATATTCCTTGAAATTTCAATTGGGTTTTCTAAGTGAATAAAAGCAAAGTTAAAGGATATACTTAAATTCTAATGCATCATAAATAGAATTTCCCTGAGCCTGTTTGCAAATTGGAAATGAGTTTGCTGCTTACTTCAAGTTTTGAAAAGAAATAAAAACCTGCAAATAAAACACAACACAAATCAAAAATAAACTAAGGAAAAGATGAACTAATAATGGATGAGAATAAAGTTGTAAATGCGTACTTGAAAGGAATTTGTTTGTAAATTTTATCTGATAAATCTTCAAATCCTTTCTTTGATTAAAATCATCTCATTATTTTATTCTAAATCTAAGTTTGCAATCAGTCTAAATAAAATCTGTTTATTGATGTCCGTGGAATATAAAATTTACCAGAAATAAATATGAAACTATGCTTCCCTTTCGAAGTGAAACAACAATTTATTACCTCTGCTCATTCCGAATTAATCTTGAGAAAAATCTGTATTGTTATAGTGACTGTTCAATAATGCCATTAGTAAATAAACATGATGCGTTTTACAGCATCAGATAATAAACTAAAGATTAGAATGAGATTAAGCCACTAATTGCAGAAAAATATCAAAATAGATTTAAATGTGCGCACTCGGCAAAATGGGCATCCTTAAGATCAACTTTTTCCGAGGAAGATAATATGAACTTCATATGATTACCGTGACAGGTTAGACTGACTAATAATGATTGAATTAGAATTAAGTTTATCATAGTCAATCATACATCTCATGGAATAATAGGATCATGAAGCTTTTATATCTTCAAATTCTTACCATATAAATTTCAAAAGAAAAGCTTAGAAGGAAATCTCGAAATAAAGAAAAGTGGCTTTGAGGCAATCGATACCAAGTGCAACTTTAATTGAATTTAATCAAGACATTATTCAAACTAGGCAGAGTAGAGGTATTGCTGTAAAAATTTAAAAGGAAAGCAAGAATTAAATTTTTCTGATAAGGAAAAATGTTTCCACTGAACATGTATGAGAAGGCTGATTGCTTTGTTTTATTTTTTAATCTACAGAACTATTGCAAATAAATTAACTACATAAAACAAGCTAACTAAATTAATTCTACTCCTATTCTAACCATATACATGAAAATGACTAGGTATAGTCATATTTCCAGTGTAACCATTCTCTCATTTTTATTCCCGTGTTTATGTACAGTTCAAATGTTAGTAATAAAAATACAAATCTAATTAAACTAAGAAAAATAAATATGAAATCAAAATGTACAGCTATTGTTAGTAACTGATTTAAAATCTCTTTCTCATGAAATTTCCTTTCTAATTCGATACCAAATTGGATCGCAAAAATCTGGATGGATTTCCATTAATGATTGGGAAATGTTCAAAAGAGGAGATGACAGGCTGAATTGTGGATATGAGTTTTCAAATTCAAAGCCCTGGAAAAAATTGTTAGTGTCATGTACAAATGTTAAGCTATTAACCATTTCCTTTGAGAGAAAAATTTCCAAATATTTTTCAAATGAATTAATGAAAAATGGATGGAAATCTTTCAAATGAAATGGACAATTATTAATTGAATTGAATTGCTAGCCAGATTGCAAAAATACATTCTCTTGTCGGCATTGCCTTTGAAAAAATAGAAGTTTTTTATGAAACATTAGCATTGATTTAAATTGGAATATTAATATCTTTTGATGCTTATGATTATAATATGAAACTTCAATTTCCCAATCGGGCAATGCATCAATTGAGTGTTTGATAGTAAGGTGTTCAATATGCCAGCGAAAAGTGTGAAAATTTTACAAAATAAAATCAGAAAATAAATCTAAGTTTAAATAAAATAACTATGAAAGAAAAACTAGAATGAAATCACTATTTGTACAACTAATGTTATGGCACAATTGGGATCGTTTTGAAATAATTTCATTTTCACAAGGATTGGCCAGAATTATGGAATTTGAAAAATTTTGAATTCCAACTTGTGAATTAGAAAACGAATTATGGTTATGAATAGGAATGGGAGTTTGATCCTCATATGAATCATAAATTGGAATGCTTTCTTGAATGGTGAAATCATGAAGATAATTTGCTGCTCTAAAATGAGGATTAGTTGGGATAATTCCTAAATTGAAGCGTTCCTCATCCTCAGATGTTATTTGAATTTTATCATGAGGATTCTCTTGAGAAGAATAGAAATCAACATCCTCAATGTCAGAGTAATCATCATAAATGACTTCACAAGATTGTCTGGAATTCCCTTCGATTTCATCCAATATATCAAAACAAGGAGGAACAAAAATATCATGTTCATTAGTGGCAAAAGAATGATCAATTATTGTTTCTTTATCTTGATAAAA
>APFE030967268.1:33855-104142 GCA_000404065.3 Pinus taeda
TGGTTAAAAGCAGAGGGATTTCCCTTACCATTAAACTTTGCCTGAGACAAGAGTCTTACCACTTCGGGTGGAGTATTGGAGGATGCACGTCCATAGATACAACTCCAAATTGGAAGTTTAAGAAGAGTCATCACAATAAATAAAATATTAAAATTGAAAAGACTCCAACAGACAAATTTATCAGGCCCTCCTTCTAGTGCCAAAAATGTTGATGCCTCAAAAATCGCTGCAACAACATTGGGGGATAACCACCCGGTCCGGACCTTAAAAGAAGCTCCTTTTCCGTTTGGTGTGGTGGCTCTGACTGTTCATCTAGGTCCAGTTACCTTCTCCCTATTGCTATTGGTTTATAATGTATATTTAACTACCAATAGACAGGGACATCAGATCACTTCTTCTTGCTGATCAGGCAAGAAAATGACCCTTAAGCTGATTTGGGCTCAGCCAAGCCACAACTAAAATTTTGCCTCTTTGAGGAGAGGACTTAAAAGAATGTAGATTTGCTCTAAATGCAAGATTATTCTATGATGCAAGTAAAAGAAACTAATCTAAATCCTATCTTAATTAGGTAGATATAGATCTAACCCAACTAAGAGCAAGATAATTAAAATATTGAGATTTAAATATGTCTTGTTTATAATGAATATCAAGTTAATGAAGTAGTTCAATTAACTGATATTATGGTTGCCAAAACACATTTTATTGAGACCTTAAAACTGAAATAATAAATCAACAACATTCAGGAAGTAGTTCACAAAATGATATTGATTATCAAATCAATAAATCCAATAATTGAATAATGATATGTGAAAATAGTTCACAACACATTATCATTCAATAAATCAGTTCCACAAGACAGATTTCAGAGTAAGTAGTTACTCAAAAATGAGAAATTAATCCATAAAAAACAGAGATACATAATAACAAGATTGAGACAAATTACCCATATTGACAATAGTGCACAAACATGAAGAAAATGAGACATTCTTGTCACCATAAAATTAAAACTGATATTTGAAATAGTAGTATTAGAAATACCAATTTATTGCATCCATTTCTCTGTTCTTGGTCTCCAACAGCCCTTTACATTGCTTGAATTTTTGTCTTCAAAACTAGAGCCACAATAGTGCAAACTCTGCCCCTCACACATAATTCAAGATATAAAAGGAAAATCCTCAATAATCCCCAGATCTGAGATTTTTTACTCCTCCCTCCTACAACTCTAAATCCCAATTACAATAGTGCTTTTAGAAGTCTAAAATTGCAGAAGAGAGCAACCTCTATTACATTCTGCAATCTATTACTTATACTATTTTTTTGTTTTTTTGAAGGAATTCTTGAGAGAAAAGTTTGTTGAAGAGAAATCTGCTAAATCCAATTTTACTTGCTCCTAATTCTGATCTTCAATTGCTGGAGCCTTCTCATTGATTGAGACTCTTTTTCCATATTTCTTCCACTGTTTTCCTGCAAAAGAAATCAAAATAAATTAAAATGCAATCAAAATATCATTTCTGGCAATTAAATCAAACCCAATCAAATTCTATTTAAATAAATAATTAAAAACAAAATATAAGCTTTGTATTGATGCTTGGAATGGTTTGATTGGTAAATGATATTATTGACTAATGGATTTGCAATTAGGAGAGGCTTTGGACAAATGAAATTGAAAACAATAACTCAGAAAATTGATTTTGTTTTCAAAATTTGGAGCCTGATCTTCTGCCTGATTTTTGGCCCAATAAATGATCAAATCTGTTGGTAAAACCTCCTCCAAAATGTTCTCCTTGATTTTCTCTTTCCAATGAGCTATCCTGGGCCTCATTTGGCCAAGTATAACTCAATTTATGAGTTTCCCAAGTTGATGGGTCAAATCTGGCATGAATCTGGAAATTTTGTTGCTAGGCTAAAAATCAAAATTCTCATTTAAAAATTAAATCCTAAATTAGAATTCTATAATTAATTATAAATTAATTGTTAATTATAAACTAAACTAATTATTAATAACCTATTTATTAATCTAACTAACTGATCTCTAATTAGTGATTTATAAACAAATTTAATGTAATTAAAAACTAATCAATATTAATCTAAATGATATTTAACTTTTAATTAAATTAATTAAATAGTAAATATTATTAATTAATTTAATTAATATAATATATTACATATAACATATTAATATATAAACTAATATTAATATATACTAACCTACATTACGTCACTTATTCACTCATCGTATGAGTGAGTTTCAAACCAATGTAAGTATTATAAAAGTTATGCCTTAATGCCCCTTTGCAACATGGCTTGATTTATCGGATTGGGGAATGAGTGTATGAGTTCTTAATGTGTTACAATGCCAAAGTCCCCGATGCGATATCGACAATTGGCGTCGGGAGGGTATGAGTCCATCGGGATTTTAGAAACATGTCATTTGAAAGCTCCCGATGCGATTAAAACTTCCGATGCGAAATTAATCATTTTTTATATTTTTTATATATTAAATTTTAATTTAATAAATAATTACATTTAAATAATAATTAATTTAATTAATTTAAGATTTAATATTAAAGATTAATTTTTTTATTTTGGTTTATTTTATAAACTACAACTATTTTTAATAAAATGAAAAATAAATTATAGCCACTTTGAAATTATGATTTTTTGAGATTAATAATTTATTGGAGTAAATTACTAAAATCCGGTTGCTTCATGATTTGGATATATGGAAAAATGTTAGTAAAAACACACTACGGATTAATATTTAAAATGAATGCATTATTGAACTAATTTATCTACAAAATGCAATATTGTACATTTTACGCATTTTTAACCCAGGCTACATAAATAATCAGACTTTCAAAGGAGTGCCATTTTCAAACCAGTTGACCAAATGAGACCAAACAAGCGTCAATGTGAAGCTTATAAAAAATCGACTCTAACAAAGCAATCAAAACAAGAATCCAAAGAAAACTAAAAAATAACGAAAGCGTAGGGCAATCAACTAAAATAAAATCCAAAAAGGCATTTGGCCAAATTTTAATAGAAAGGGTCCCCATTATTTGAAGTGGACGCATCAATAATGGGGGGGTTGTGTTTTTACCACAACACTACCATAATTTCTTCATCAAAATGGAAGATGTGGGGATTGGAGGAAGATTGATTACATGATGTGGTGGAAGTACCTAGTGCATCATCCTAAAAAAAAACGTTCACATATGCATCATATGAAATGGAAAACGATAGGCTAGTAGATGGAAGATCTACTGATGTTCAAACATGGGTTTCCAATGAGGGAGGTTCGACGGAACCGCACACAGGAACCTTAGAGAGGTTTTCCTATAAGGATCTCAAGGATGATGACAGGTAAAGGATATGGACTATGGAGTCCTTCATCTCGACATCAGGGGGAGGGATCATGATGGTGGGACTAGAGTCCCCCTATTCTGGTGTACTAGTGGTACCAAAATGCACAAGTAGAGTAGGTGATCCACTACGAGTGGCCTCGTATTCGCAAAGCACTTTAAGGAAATCATGAAATTCATCAAGATGGGGGAAATAATGGGAATAGTGACAACAACGATCTCACAAGGCACAAGGGTGATTTGTGCACAAAATTTTGAGTTTCTTGGCAGGTCCTGGTAAGGTAACTTGGACCTCAGGGATATTTGACTCAGGGAATATTTAATGAACCAAAGGTTTGAGACGAGGAAGCTCAGGATAGTTATTGGTGGCATGCCCAATAATCTCACACAAACAACATGGAGGTGATAGCTTTGGGGGCTGGAGGAGCTTGGGGAGCCTTGTCCTTAGGTTTTTTCTTCTTGGCTTTGCCCCCCTGTCTAGATGCTTTCACAACATGAGTGGTTCCTGTTGCAGTTGTGGTGGAACTAGAGCAATGCCAAGGGTCATACAGACTAGTTAAACTGAGGTCAAAGCATGATAAAGTCTTAGCTGACCAGGCGAAGTGCTTGTAGGGGGATCAGCATACCAGATTGGGATCCCCAAAGTCATATTAGGGAGGACTAGATAAGCCATGATAGGGACAAAAAATATTCCCAGAGGAGGAAACAAGAAAGGTATCTGACCTATAGGGTAATGTCCTGATGTGGCTCCTGAATGTTTGAGATCTAGAGGAACAATTCCTGGTGGGAACATAGGAGAGGCACCTACAAATGGGGGGGGGGTCCCAAAGGGGTGGATCCAAATGGCTCAGCTTAGAGGGTAACAACAAGGTGTTGAGGAGCTGGTTGTTTATCAGATGTACCAGACTGCTTGTCAACAGCGCATGATGCTTTTAAAGTGCAGACACTCAAAGATCTAAGGTCAGAGATGAGAGGGGGAGGACTGGGGAAAGCACCTAATAATGAGTAATCTTTGTAGACTGGTTGAGACACTAGTGAGAGCAGTGGAAGACTTCTTATCAGACATCAATGAGATAATGGACTCAAGGGAGGTCACAGATGTTAGCTTTTAGTATGTCAATTGATCGATGATGATGATCTTCCCTTCATGAGGGAAGCACATCTTGCAAAAAACCGCAGATGCGATGGCTGACATGGCATATGTGTAACTACAACCCAAAAGAACATTGTAATCTAGAGGGGCATCAATAACCTATCTACATGAACAATCTTACCCACAAGAGTCACTGGAAAATTGTGATACATGCCGAGAGGCTGGTAGGAGTGACCATCCCAAGCACATAAAGTGATGGTGGATGGGGAAAACTCAGGTGACTTAAGTTGTTTCCAAGTGGAAACTGATATCACACAGGTGGATGCACCTTCATTAACATTGCATCAAGGGATGATGGCATTACATACTTAGACTGGTATCTAGAAAGCAAAGGATGAAGGCAATGGAGGATGTTCTGATGTATCAACTGAGAAGAAAATCAAATGATAATCGCAAGGATATACTATGCTCAAAATAATTAGTAAAGCTCTCTTTTGAGATGGGCATGACTAGAGTACTTCCAGCATCGACATGGCAGCAGGTGATTGTGCCAAGTCATCTACTATAATGTATGTATTGGAAGCTTGGTTAGAAGCCGCATTATGGTGTAATGGTCTCTTTGGGATCTTGTGAATTTCCTCAAATTTAGGCTGAGGGGTTTGTAATGGTCCATTTTGTGTCGTAAGAGGTTTAGTACATGTTTTGGTTTTAGAATCAGTGGTGGATTAAGTCGATGGCTTGTCATATTGACATGACCGAGTTCGTAGGTTGATATCAGAGGGATTGACCTTGGTAGAATTCATCATAAGGATCTTGTAGTCACTAGGACCAGAAGGTTGGGGAAGGTGGGCTACATGACCTTGCTGAGGTTGAGAACAACAAATCCTTGCTAAAGGAAAGGATTTTTGAGCACGACTAGTTAAGATGGCACAGGATTCTGAGGCAATTGCTAGATGGGCGATTGACCTCTAGAAGCTGCTTGAGCTTCCCACATTTAGCACATTTGGGGTAAAATAGGACAGTAATGTGTATATTGGCCATGTGCACCAGAACAAGAATAAGGCTTGTTCGTACGAATAGCCTTTCTTTTCTTAGGTCGACTGCCCTATTGCTGGTTGTTGGTGTTAGGTTGGTTGCCCTAGGGTTCACTAGGTTGATTACCTTGATTACCCTAGTTACCCTTGTTACCCTTCCCCTTATTCTTTTTCTTCAAATTTTGGGGATTGGTCGCACTCTACTGTGAAAACACTTGAACTTGAAGGGGCAGTGACTAATGGGGCTGAGGATGTGTGCGAGGTTGTGGCGCTAATGCCTGAGGGGCTGGAATAGTCGATTGAGCATATGTATAATATGGTGAAGGGCCAATGGTTTGGTAGATAGGTTGAGCATTAGTTGGTCCTGAAAACATGTTTCTAGTAGGAAAGGAATAAATGTTAGAGGAACCGGTGCCCCCCTACGCATAGCCATAACTTTGTTGAGAATATAGCGAAGAATGTGAAATGGATCCAACGATACCGTCAGTGGCGTGAGATGCCCCTGGTGCATTGGAACCTCTAGGATGGGGGAGGTTTGGAATGACGGTATAGACATAACTAGATTATGCATAAATGAAGTTGTATCTCAAAGAAGTTTGGAGAGCTTCTTCCTCTGTCTGAGGAAAATGAGACATGGCATCTTTGGAAATGGGCGATAAAAGGCTGCTAAGAAACCAATCAAGGTAGACATGGTCTTCAAAGGGCAGGGCACAACATGTTCTCCTCCTTCTATGCCATTCCTGAATATGACCAGAAAGATGAGTGGAAGAGGACTGACAGAATGTAGTCAAGATATCCATATGAGTTTCGTATCGAAGAGGTAGCTGAAAATATGAGAGGAACTCTTTAGCAAGTGTCACGAAAATGGAATGGGAGGTGGCGAGCTGGTCTACATACCATTTTGCAGCATCTCCAGTCATCATGCATTGGAACAACTGAAGACGAATGGAGTCATCAGTGATGGAATTAGATGAACACGACATATGGAAGGAGTGGACGTGATTGGTGGGGTCCTCTCCAAAATTACCCTCAAACTTGGGAATGTTGGAGGGAAGCTTATTCGACATAGTAGACCAACCACCATCATGGTGTATAGGGTAATTTATCAACTGACTAAAATTTGAGAGGCTTAGCCCATACATGAAAGGTAGCATGGGAGCTGCCGGAACAGTTCTTAAGATAGTTCTGCTAGATGTAACCACTAGGGTAGAACTAAATCCAACACCAGGTTGGGTTCCTACACCTGTAGTGGGTCCTAACATGATGATGGTATGGGATGAAGGAGGCTCGGAATCAGATGAGGAATCAAATGAGGAATCAGATGAACCAAAATAGGAATCGGTATGGGGACTTGGGGGACTATGAACTCGAACCCTGTGGGGAGGAGTAATATGCCCAAGAAAAAACTGGGGATGAAGGCCTAAGAGTGTTTGTGACAAATGCCTTGGTGGCATAATGGTGGTAAGACACAAGTGACATGGAAATGGGAAAGGGAGATCAACATGATGTTTTTTCCTCTATGTGGAGAGATAAATTAATTAAATGAAGTCTTGGATTGGAGGTGTAAACCAAGCGCCCTTCACTTAAAGTGTGCTTCTGTGTGAAAATGTGTTTATTAATTAAGCCCAGATCGTGTTTGAAAAAATAGAGAAGATTGCTAAAATAGACTAAAATGAAAAATAGAAAATGAACAACAAATCAATTAACTAAACCCCATCCAAACTAGGTTTGTAAACATTGTGTTGGTTGGCAGCGAAATCAAATGAAAAAACACGAAAAAGGTCAAGATATCTAAGCATTGGTGTGACTAGAATCAAATGACACTATGCTGCTAGAAAGTGATGTAGCAACAACAAAAAACCAGAGAGGAAAATCACTGCAAAAAGATAGAGAGATGGGTGTGAAACTAGGGAAACCAATGGGACCCTAAGGAAAATTATCAAACAAGTTTTAATATGAAACTTTGGATGGAAACAACCTATCCTTGAAGATTAGAAATAGAAAGATACAACCCTAGAAATATGGATGAAGGCACTAAAGAAACTCAGACTTCTTACTTAGCTAAACTCCTCCTATAAAGGTGCAAGCATACTAGAAGCCCTAAGGGGATAAATACCACTTCGATGAGAAAATTAGAGTAGATCAAGGCCTAAGTGGGGTGAGATAGTGATCAACCATCCCAATAGACAGATTTTGGCAAAACCCAGAAACAGACCTGAAAAAATCCCACAAACCCTAAAAATCATAGGTACTGACCTGATCCCTTGGAGATCTCACATTTTTGGCCAGAAGGTGCGCTCTAGACCTCTAAATTGCACTTTTGGGGAAGAAAAGTGTGATTTCTACTCCTTGATTCCGGATCGACAAGTATCGGAAAAATTTTCCATCTCTGTCACAGGCGGTTCCTATGACCTGTGGAAAAGAACAAAAAATTTATGGAAGTGGTAAATTCGATAGATCTAGGGTTAGAATGCTAGCAAACAACATTAAGAGACTGAAAAAAGAAGAAACCCTAAGCTGAAAACTGAAGGTCACTCAGGTTTCTAAATCAGAAGTAAAACCTAGTGGATTTGCCAATTTTGTTATAGTGTTTTGTTTTCAAAGGTGTACAAAACGAAATCACCCAAGACTATGGATGATAAACAATATCAACAGTATAAATGGCTGCTAACCATTGTAGATATGCAACAAATGATAGAAACAAAACCTGTCAAAGCTTTGATCTATGCCACAATCATAGTTAAACAACAAAATGAAATAGTAATAAATGTGGGTAACTCCAATAATCCAATGGAAACTAAATATAAAAAGAATATATTTTATTAAACATCAGTTGTGAATGGAACAAATAAATGTTACCAGTCTCCCTTTGTGCGATGGGTTCTTGGCTATCCTCAAATGTCTTTAGCTTCTCTAGAGTCTCTCTCCTCAATAATGTGTAAACCCAGCAAATAAAATGTTTGAGCTTAATGGGAACTCAAAATGGAAAAGAAAATGGTGTACAACAGTGATAATAATTAGAGCTGCAATAGTGAGTGCAACAATGAAAATAATCAAAAGTGAATAATGAATGGAAAACCCTTCTATTTATAACAAAATATTTGGTTCTCCTCAAATAATGAGGAATAATAAAATATTATTAACCACATTCTAGAAATAACCACTTGGAATATTTTATTATATTTGGTTAGGAGGGAAACAATATTTAATCTTTTATTTAGAAATAATAAATAAATAAATGATTTATTTATCATCTCAAGAAATTGGTTAAGGAATAATAAAAAAATAATGATTTATTTAATTATTCCTAAGGGATTTAGTCAAAATTGACAAGGAATAATAATTAATTACTAAATAACCAACAATTCCTAGAGAAAAATATGATAATTAATAATTTATTTGTTTATTTTTCATCACTGGGTTACATATGATAAGGAATATTAACTAAACAATGGTTTAATTAATTATTCATAGAAGATAATTAAATAAATAGTGATTTATTTAATTATTCTTCATGGGTTTAATTATAAATTACTTAACAAGTGTGGTATATTAAGTAATTTCTTGCAGTGAGAGCAATTTTACTATGGTAAAATTAACCTTACATGGTGTACTTCGATCCATCTTGTAAATTAATGCTAGATGAGAAATTTTTTGTGATAACAAGAAGTTTTAATCACTTTTTAATTTGACTGAACCGCAATCATTTACTTGTCAGCCAGGGTAAGTATTTTTATTTCAAAGGTGTTTGCACCATCTGTGCTAATACATAACAGCGAGGGAAAGAAATGAAAGAAATGGCGTTGAACACATTTGTAGAACTTAAAGAACTTGTGCATAACTTAATAAAAAAAAAAAAAAAAAAAAAAAAAAAAAAAAAAAAAAAAAAAAAAAAAAAAAAAAACCCACTCATTACACTTTATGTTTTTCTCAGAGAATAGGCATGCCACACATTATTAATGAAAGTGTATCAGCTGAAAAAAAATATTTTAGTTCTAGCCTATCCTCTGTAACAGCATATAATGAATCTAAAAACAAAAGTGCATTTGTGCTACAATTTATACAACGACAATAATAAATCCACACTTAAAATCAAGAAAAACAATTAATTTACTACTATTGCAATCCCTGCTAAAGAGAAGGGCCATTCCTCCCTAGTAGGGTGCAGGGATAGAACAAAAACTAGTTAAAAACTCAACACGATATTTGTGACAACATCACCAAATGTGTTATGTATTAGAAATGACTAAAAGTTACAAGATCAAAATGACAATATTGTTCCCATGTTGACGTCCCCTTTTATTGGACCGAACCCTTTTTATAAAGTTTTACAAGCCCCAAAAATTAGGGAATATATCAATCATGGGAATCTCACGATTCTCATGCTCATCAATATTAAGAGTAATATATAAATCGTTACAAACATGTCCAAATAAAATACCTATCAAATTTACACCATCTTCTACAATCATAACCACTCAGATCCTTTAATCTCCCATAGATAATTTCATGATTCTCAACAACTGCCTTTTAAGACAACAACCACTGTCTTTGGCAGTTGTAGTGTAATAGCATCCTCACGGTGCAACAAAAACTTCAAGGTGTAACAACAAAATTTCAGAATGTAACAAAAAATATTCAAAGTGTAACAACAATTAATAGCAGCAATTGTTCATCCCTTGGTGCTTAGTATATGGGAAACACCTGAAAGAAAAATAACCAAAAGACCTCTGCCACAATCACCCTGGTTAATCAACCCAAAAAGACATCACTTCATTCGATATTTAATAGAAAATGGAAAAATAATATTTTTGAGAAAATATTTCTCTTATAACTAGGGAAAGTGGCATTTGTGACATAAATTTCATACATATAAAGAGAGAAAATGATCAAAAATAGGGAAAGAGGTGTATAAGATATGCTCAAAAATTGCACCCAACATCTCCCCCCAACTGAAGCCACTGCACGTCCTCATGCAAAATATTAAGTTACCATTGTTGTATCGCCGATGTAAGTCTATCAAATTATAAGTACCAATAGTACCATTATCAGCTAATCGGTAATCCTGAGTAGCCATCAGCTGATGCAGCCATGATTCATCTTCATAATGCACAATTGGTAATGGGGCTAATAGTCGTTGACTGAAAGTCAAATCAAGGGATACTTAATTTTAAGTCCTATCTAGAAAGCTCCCATTGATTTCACAATTTAGGCATATTCCTAGACTTGTGTAACAACAACCAAAAAATTAGAAATCCCAAAAGGATCACTCTCTTGCAGACTTGCACTACTAGCCTCTGTACGTTTCAGCCATCCAGTGAATGCTTGACTTTTCAGTTGTGTAAATATGTTGAGGAAAAATATGACAATCCTCCTTCTATAGAGGGTTGATTGTTCCACCATATTAAGAGTACTAAGAAACCTTCTAAAATAACACCTCATTTCAGTGGCCATGCCCGATTTTGCTCTTATCCATAAGGCTACCTTCTCCTCATTCACATCATATGACTTCATGGAAAAATGCCACTCCACCTAATTTCTCATGAAGGAGATGAAGGCACACAACTGCAAGTCCACCATATAGTAGAAGATGTGTACAATCATGTTCATACTAACATATTCACAAATCATGTTATGTAGAAAACGGTCACATAACAAGCTTTGCTCATCAAAATCACATGCACGAAAAACATATAAGAAAGTTCAAGTAGAATTACCCTAATAGGGTCTATTCTCATATACAACCTTTAACTGTAAAAGATAAAATCTCTCCCATAGAAATATTGGATAAGATGGGGAAGGTCTTATGCACCCTAAAAGGTTCAGGGTGAGTCTATACAGCTTACCTTTGTCATTTGTTAATTCCTCAACCTTTTGTTGTAATTGTTGCATCCATTCTTCCTTCTCCTTCTTATTTTTCTCTCTTTCCCACTTTGTCCATTCTTTCGTCAACCTCATCTTGGACCGTTACTCTTTGAGAGTATACACGATTTTTTGGTGTTCCTCCAAAGAAATCACTCCCTTTTCTAAAGAGAACACCAACTGCTTCCATTTATGTAACTCTGGTATCAACAAAATTTTCTCTAAACAACACCCTACCTCACGATCTCGTATTATCTCGCATGCAACATTGGTAGGGGGTGTAACAATATCTTATGATTCAAGTTTTTATGCTTCAGCTGTTGGTTCTTATGTAATAGTAGCTTCATCAACAGGTTCTTGTGGATTAAATCTTACCTCTTCTTCCTGAGGAACCTCTACCTCAACTGCTGGTTCTTTTGTAACAGTAGCATCGTCGACAGGTTCTTGTGTTTCTGTTTCCAGGTCAAATGTCATGGGATGCTCCATTTCAACTGATGGTTCTTGTTTAATAGTAACATCATTAATGGGTTCTTGTGTAACAACCTCACAGAGTTATATTTGGGTTTCTTCTAAGATGGTACTTGCAGCACAAACTTTATACCTTGTTGTTGCTAAAGTCTTAGCACATGTTCTATATATAAACCTAGTGTAGTTTATGTTCTCATCTTTTCAATAGCCTCTGCCAAAGTATCAAGACCCGTGACCCTTGTTTCCACTTTATTACCCTCTATTTTCTGCCTTAATTCTTTATTTTATTTTTCTAACTCTTTAATTTTGATTGGTATGTTCCTCTTTATTTTGCTTCCCCGCGTCCTCATGCTTGCTTGACCTCTTTTTGGATGGAGGTGGGGGTTTTGGCTAGGTGCTAACTTTGACCCTCCTTTTTGGTGTTTTTCCACCTATTGTCTTTTCTAGCGACCTTTTCTTGATTTTTCTTCTAGAGGGTTGCCCTTGCTCTTCAACTACCCTAGCCTCTTTTAGAGCATCAGTGGGGGTTTTGAATTGTTTCTGGCGTGAAGTCCTTGTGTTGGGAATGGGTCCCCTGGGGTCAATTTTGGGGTTAAAAACCTAAGTTTTGGAGCAAAAGGCCCAAATTTTGTATAAAGAAATATAAAGTCTCTGCATTTTGTGGTCGTGGAGCACGAAGATATCAAGATTCAAAAAGGGTTTCTGCCCTTAGTTTTGATAGGTTTTGTTGGCTTCATGAGATCCGTCCTTGGTCCGCAAACCATGGGATTGTATAGAAAGGATGTCTTAGAGGAGTCTAATGTAGTTTTAGTCAATTCACTTAAGTGGGGTCATTGATGAGTCTATAAAGAAACTAGAGTGAGAGTCTTAGCATACGAAGAAGGCTCTGCGGCTGAGTGCATAAAGGCATAGGGTATCACTCCGTAGCTGAGTGCATGGACCCCTGCAGCTCTATGTGCAGATTAGTCAGAGTCTGTATTGAACATCGAGATCATCAATAAATAAGAGTATTCTGAAATTAATTTGTATCTTACTTCTATCAATTGCATGTGATTATGTTATGTTAAGCACTGGGTTTATGTTTTATTGCTAAATTGATGCGTGAATCTATATGTATTCCTATGTTATATAAACACAAGTAGATATATATGTTTACGCAAAGATAATATAAATTGCATGATAGAATTAGAGGCCACTTAAGATAATTTAGAGAACTATACAGCAAAGTAGTTACAGAGGCGTGTAGGTATCAAGACCACTTGTTAGGGTTATGCGAAGGACAATTGCATACCTTTGTGGAGGTTTTGATTGACTAATAGAGAAGTACATCGATAAGCCCTAAAGGCTTATCAATCTGCACGAAGGAAAAGTTAAGGTAGAAAACCAACATCGCAACCATATCAGGGTGCAGAAACTTGGTTCCTGCATCCCCCCATACTGCCTCAGGTGAGACTTTAGTCCACACTCTGTGGATTGATGCCGAAAGGGCCATTAGTGTAGGGATTTGCTTGGATGACTAACGCTGAACCTGGGTTAGGGCCCATCAAGCTAACACCTTGTCCTTTTGCTCATGAAAATTTCCTAGCTTCAGCCTTAGCACTCCAAGGACTCTATTATGATTAATTTTATAAGGTCGTGATTGGTGACACATCTTTCTGGATGCGAAGAAACCTTCACAACAACAAACATATGCTTCAAATTATCCAACAAGAAGTAAGGAAGGTTAATCAATTTCCTGTGTTGGAGATGATTTAACAGGGGAAAATGATAGTAAACACTATCGCCACCCATCCTTCACATCTAATATACTTAATGATGAATAAATCAACATCTTTGCATGGATGAGGAAGTGAAAATAGGACAATTCCCTTACCCTTCTTAACCAATTGTTCCTCCCCTTGCAGAAATTCAGCTTTGAGGGAAGGGTCATTGATTTTCTGGTTAAACCATCACTTTCCTTCAAGTTGTAATGGTGATACTCTAGAAATTACTTCCTCAGTGATTTCCAACTTTAACCATCTGACCTCCATTTGATTCCTGCTTAAATTATTAGCAAACTCAATGGCAACAGTTTCTTTTGACCCTTTTAGTCATTCGAGAAATTTGAACCACCCTTCTTCTTTGAAATATCACATGCCTCTAGTGAATTCTCCAATGCCTTTGTGGAATTAGGCTCATGCCTTACCATTTCTCCCCCTATCTGTGCTTCAGACAACCCTCTATGCTCTGTCTATTTTCTCTTTGAGAAGTCTGTGAAATAAGGATGCAGTGCTTCGTTTGGGATAGATATCAGGGTAGAAAAGGAAAATATGTCGGATCAGGGGGTTGTTGATATGCGTTAGCGTCTCATTATTAATCCAGGGTCATGGAAATTTGTCTTAATTATAATTTAAACTAATGACACATTTGACATAAAAATATGATAATGGTTCCAGGATTTTCTAATGATTACAAGATCTGTCACTTTAAGTGTAGTTAAATTACGGATCACAAAATGATCCACCCTCCCCCGAGTTTTAATGCAAAGGCCATCCTCGACTGTCAAATAGAACTTCATATTAATTTCCATAATCATTAAATAAAGAAAAATCAATATACCTTTTGAATGACTTACTCGAGGTGATGTGGTGGAAAAGTATTGGTGATGTGATTGATTCTAATGGTAGCATATTGGTTATGCCATTTATTCTGGTGGCAGCATAATGGTGATATCGTTTATTGAAGTGAGCAGTTGTGCCCAATTTGTTGCTGCAAATTGTTATTTGTTACAGGTGTAACAACAAATGTAATCACTAATACTACTCATTACATCAAAACTCTTACGGTACTTTAAAAACTTTTAAAAAAAGGAAGAAAAACCTTAAGCTTGTAACAACATAGTATAAAATATATGAAATAAATTCTGTTGTTACAGGGAAAAAAAAATCTAACAGCTGCCACATAATGGTTTCAATTGTTACCATTATCTTCATGCACCCCTATAAGAGTTTTTTATAGGTAGACTTTTTTTATTCATATATTTTTTTATTTTTTTATTTTTTTGCTATTAATTTTTTGTCTTTTTTTTTCTTTTTATATATTTTGGTGTGTCACCCACCAACAAAAGTTGGTTTTCAGCTGTTACGCTTATTGAAGATTAAAAATTTGGCAACGCAAGAGAATTTTCCCATGCCCCCATAATTTCAAGGTCAGATTCTGAGACAATGTTGACAAATGAATCCCTTGAAGTTGGTTTATGGTATAACTGAAGACGATTCCCATTAGCAAATAATGGTGTCCTAGCACTATCGATGGTGACTAAGTTCATAGTCCAATTTTCAAATATTGTATCAACTTCATAAGGACCTAGCCATCTAGTGTAGAGCTTCCCTTTGAAATCCTTGAATTGTGAATCATATAGTAGAGCCAAATATCCTTTTTGAAATACCTTATTTTTGATAAATTTATCATGCCACTCAGCCCTCTGATACTAGATGATATTTGTTTATTGGATAATAGGAAATAATTTATCATCTTAATCATTTAGCTAATTCAATGGTTGTTTCTGTGTTGTATCCAAATCTAGGTTCACTTGTAGTGATGTTCCAAGTGCGTTTATTTTGAACTGTATGGGAAATAAAGGATTTTTACCTGTTACACTAAAATTTGTCACCATGACTATTTGCAGTTAGTATGGCTCCATCAACAGTAATACTATCCTCCT
This sequence comes from Pinus taeda, assembly GCA_000404065.3. Taxonomy (NCBI): domain Eukaryota; kingdom Viridiplantae; phylum Streptophyta; class Pinopsida; order Pinales; family Pinaceae; genus Pinus; species Pinus taeda. Next base: position 49,378 of record APFE030967268.1, read on the forward strand.
TGGCAAGCCTCATACCTCTGCTCTCCATGTCAAACTTCAAGAAAGAGAGAAAGTCATTAAAAACATATTTATCTCTAGGTACGCAGTTTCTCTCAACCTTGCCTGCGTGTACGCATCCCAAGTTCATAGTACCTGCGTACTTGTACGCTATGTATGTAAAGGGGTGGGTGCGTACTCCTGTAAAGGTCAAAAGGCGCGAGTTTCATCTTAAAAAAGTTACTTGTGGTCATTTTTAGAGCATTCTAGAAGATTGTTTGACGTGTATTGAGCGCCTCCAGATGGTTCATGTATCCCTATGAAAGAGGAACTTATCCCATCAAGAGAGGAGCTACCCCATCCAAAAAGGGGCTTATCCCATTGATGATGGACCTGATTAACTTTCTCTAGAGCATTATAAATACAGGCATTGGGCCAGAGGAGGGGAGGTTGAAAGCTGAACATTCCAAAGGGTAGATGCTGCTGGAATTAGGACTTCCTTGTAGAAGCTTGTGAGAAGAGATTCCCATCCTTTCTTGTTTCATTTGGAAGTGGGTGAGCTTATCAAAGTAAAGGAAACTCTTGCTGGACCCTGAAGGAACTTGCACAACACCAAGGCTCAGGTTGTAATGGTTTCTTTTGTTTCCTATTAATACAAATAAGTCCATTCTTCTCAACAATTTGTTATTAATGAGTTGTTTCATATACTCCTTGGTCTGTATGTTGAATATTTTTTATTTTATGAGATATTCAGGTGCTATTTAATCGTTTGATTGTTAGTGAATGTAGGTTTCGAAGTGAAGGAGGAGCTCATCCGGATCGACGAGGCTGGACTACTACAACAACGTTGGACTACAGGTAGGATCTAAACACTTGATTTCTTGTATGGTAAATGCATGTTTAGAGAAGGATTGTTCTTAATTGTCTTGTTTTTCACTAGAAAGCCTTAAGCTTCTAGGGAGGTTGGTTTTGTCCGCAAAATTAACTCTTTCTGCATGAAAGAGACTTGAGACAATATGGTCTCGAACTCCCCCCAGAAGAATCCTCCTCGCTCTAGCCACACATTTCTTCCATTCCACCAATTCTTGGGCATTAGTTGTTGCTAGCTTGGGGACTTCTTGATCAATGAAGTCCTTCAAACCATTGTCCTCTAATACCACTTCCATGCGATCCTTCCAAGCTATATATTTCAAGTTGCCATCCAGGGCATACTTGAGTCTCAAACCATTGAATGCCATTGGTGAACTTTGAGATGTGATAAGAATTCGATTTATATAAGAAATAACTTCAAACTTTGAACTTCTCCCTTCTTTGTATACTGTTCTCCACTTTGATTACCTTTTCTCTGATACCATGTAGAAATTTCACAGTAGATCACTTGATAATGCAATATACTAAAGCAAAATACTTGATCTACTTCTACAAACAAACTTGTGGAAGCTTAACTGATTTTTGAGCAATATCAAATAGAACACATATAAGAGATGAAGAAGAAACAATCACACATGAACACAAAAGAAGACTTTGGGGAAAGCCTCAGCTAAAAACCCCGCTATCTGTATTATCATACAAGTGGAAATATCTGAGGATTACACAAAGCTTTGGATCTCAAGCTATCTAGCTCTCAGTACAATCCCTCACTACTGCTCATAGATAGAATATACAACACATATGCCTTCCTTCACTTGTTGGGCACTAGAGAGGGTATGTTATTTTCATTTACCTTGTTATCTTTTCTTCAAAACTCACAACCTTTTCACATCATGAGCTAAGCATATGGTAGAAAAATATGATAAAATCTACAAGGTTTATTTGTAATATGAAATAACTAATAATCACCCTTTTTCTATGCAGAAAGAGGAGAGAATGGAGGACTGTCATCCCAAAGGAAAGAAAAAGAACATGTTAACTATTGTGCCTTTGGTAGGGAACATCGTCAAACAAGGCAATCCAAATTGGAGTGTAACGGCTAGAAAAAGGAAAAGGAGATCTCCAATCGGCGTAAAAGGACAAGAAGATAACTACAAGTTAATAGCTTGACGAATCCCTCAGGATCCTTTGATCCTAAGGGATTGCTATCTTAGCAATATTCTGCATTGTTAATATCTTCATTTGGCTATTATAAAAAGGGGCATAACTGCTAGCCTGGGGGGACGACTTGTTGTTATTTTTATGTAATTCTCCTTTATGTTTGAAACTTTGATCATCGACTCTCATTGAAGATCGATCACTGTAACTCTGTTTTGATGTTTTAATATAAGTCTGGTTACTATTCCATCTTTGATTCTGGAGTAATCTTAAGTGGTGTGTCCCTAGAGGCTAAGGGCCCAGACCTGGTGGAACAATTGCTCCTGTACCATTATTTCTAATTTGTTTGTGGTTTTCACTATTAGCTCCATTCAATAATCTGATGTGTGTTGCTATTTTACATCACAGTTCTGTCATATTTTGTTTATGCTCAACTGAGTAATGTTGTTCTCTATGACAAGAATGGTGTGTTGTTAATTCTGACTTTGTAATGCATTCCTATTCCTTTAACCATTGATATAACATTGTTGTTCCTTATAGAATATTATTTCTGCTGAATTACAGAGTAACTGTGCTGTAACATTTATAAGTGGGTATTACTGTATTCATCTATGGTTTACACTTAATCGCAATTGTTGTTTACCTGGCGTTGCTCTTCCATTACGAAGCACAATCATTATTATTTATAACTGAGATTGATACTCGTTGTATCGAAGTCAGATTATTGTTTCTTCTAATATTAAGCATGCCCTGTGTGATATTTATCTTGGTTCATTGTACATTTATATTTGATTCTCGTTGCTATTCTATATTTCATTTATGATTACCTGCCATTCTATTTCTGTTTTCTTTTTAATTTGTCTTTAGAGTAATGATTGTTATCTGATTCCTGTAGGATGCAATTTCTGTATTTATTTCCATAGATTAAAGTTTTGTTGTTCAATTTGATTCATAGAGATAATTGTTGTTCCATTTCTTGTCATTTGAAGATTACCATTGCTTTGGTATGCAGAGGGTTTGAAACTGTAGTGAACATTGACATATACTGTCTAGTTCCCAGTTTGATGATCCTTCTTTTGAGTGCCTTTTTAATTGCATCAGTTTACAGAGGGAAGAGTTATTGTTACTGTACTTTCGACTGATAAATTGTTGTAGCTTTTTGAACACATGATTTGAATTCCAGGTTTCTTTCCGCAAATAGATTTCATTTCAAGCATCCATTTACTCTTGTATCGAGAGCACTATACCACTAGCATTACTCTAACAAATGACCGCCTTGAACTGAGTACACTCTTTGAAATAAAAAAAACGTTCTTGGATTAACAATTAATGTGGGGTAAATAGAGGTGAAAAAGACCCTTTTTACTGCTCGACATTTTGGCACCGTTGCTGGGGAAGAGTGTAGCCATTTGTCTCTTTTCCAGAGTAGTGTAAGAACCTTTTAGGAGAGAATTAGGCTTTAAAAACGAAAGGTAAGAATCTACATGCAGAGTATGTAATAGCCCTGCTCCCCTGCCCACTTTCCTGCAGATTTGTTGTTGTTTTGTTTGGGTAGAACTTAGCAGTTGATTTGTGTGCATGACTAAGCAGAAAAAGATTGAAAAGAATCCTAAACCTCTACACAAGAATGAAAAAGCTAAGGGGCCGGTGACCCTTGGCCGATCAACCTTTATAGACGAAATCCTTAAGAAAGCATAATCTCAGCCTTCAGTAGGGCCTAGAAAAGTCACTTCTAGACAACCTACTAGTTCCCTTCAGGCCACGGGATCACCATCTGTAGCCTTTACTGAGCTGCATAGTCATACCGAAGAGCAAGATTTCAAGAAATTGAGAATTCTAGCCTAAAACCATTGCAAGAAGGGAACCTTAGCAACCTCTGTGAAATGCGAGGAGAAATCGGGGAAACTGAAGAACCGGAATCTCCTCTTGTGATAATTCCACCATAAAGTAGCCCAAATAAGGGAAGTGCTACAACAATCATCCATAACGAAGTTGAAGAACCTCAAGTGCCAAACTCTCCCCAGACATTAGGAACTCTCATCATCCCAAATAAAGGAAGTACTATTAAGGCCATTCCTGTTAAATCCAATCCTCCTTGTCAGCCTAGGAATACCCTCCTAGATATCCTAGAAGATTATTGGCACATATTTGACCAAATGGCCCAAAACCAGCCAAACACCCAAACTTCGACACTGCAATATCCCATCGTGGACACTGTAGCTAATGCTCCTACGAAAGCAATTCCTCTCCAGCATATCCCTACATTTCATGGCCTTACATTAGAAGACCCGAATGCATACTTATTTGAATTTGATGTGTTGTGTAGAGGTTATGACTATACCACCGACCCCCAGAAACTGAAATTATTTCCCTCTACATTAAAAGGAGCTGCTTTACGATGGTTTATGGGGTTGGGTGGTGGTGTTATAAATAACTAGGATCAAATGAAAGAGTCTTTTCTAAAAAAATATTAGGATTATAGTAGGTCTAGAGAGTTGAAAGATGAAATGTTTCAGATGATGGCTAGACCAAATGAAAAATTAGAAGAATATGTTTAGCATTTTCAGTATAATCTTCAAAGATCTCCTTATGCACCATTACCCTTACTTGATAATGTATTTAAAACTGCATTAATTAGAGGAATGGATGAACAATGGATCGAAACACTAAAAATTATGGGAAAAGGAGATATTTATCAGGAAAATTTTGCTGACATTATTAATTTATGTATCAGGAGTTCAAGAGGTAGCACAAGACTAAAACCAGCAAAACATGATCGGTTTGCAAGAGATAACACAGTTTCTACAGAAGGAGTAACTCGTGCAGAATTTGGAAATTCATTACAAAATTTTAAAACTGACATATTAGGGACTCTGACAACACAACTTGATATTATGCAAGCCAAGCAGAAGCAAGCAAAGGCAGAACAAAATTTGGCAATCTTCTGTCCTAGGTGCAAAAAAAACACAACCACAAAGAATGTCCATTAGCTGTGATTCAAGTCTGCGCCATTTGTATAAAATATCATTCTACAGAAAGTTGTCCCTCACTTCCTGGATTGAAAGCAGTATACAAGGAAGTTGAGGAAGAACCAGAATCGATGTACCTACTTAATCAGCACCGTCAATGGTAGCCGCGACAATCAGGTATGTTTTCCAATCCAGCTTCTTCTTTTCAACCTCCAAAATATCATGCTCAGCAATATAGTACTATGTGGCAAAATCAATCTCCATTCTCAAATTGGTCACAACAACCATTTCTTTCATCATCACCATAGCCAAATCCAGCAAGTCAACCTCATTGGCCAAATTTTCCCTATACCCCACCATATTGGCAAAATAATGTATATCCACCACAGTGGTCCCCTCCTACTTCACATAGTCAAGCCTGGTAGACAAACTAGCAAAGACCAATGAACCAGCCAGTAGGAACCATTCCACTCCCTCAACCTACACTGCCAGCCTTACAACAAAACCCCTAGTCTAATTCAAGACCGCAACTCCCAGCCCAACCCAACCCTAATCAGAATAACAGACCGGTTCAATCTATTCAAATTATTGAAACACCAGACATAGGAACCGATATAAGGGAGTGTAATGACCTTCAATTGAGATCTGGGCACATCATTTAAACAAAGGGAGATAAAACTGCCCAATTTGAAAATCAGTTACCTATAGAACAACCATTGCAAGAAGAGGATGTGATCAGACATCAAACTCATAATCGAGTAATCACATCGTCTCCTCCATTCCCAAAACGATTACTTATACCTCGACCGATACAACATTTTGATTTTGACATTCTGGGAGAACTTAAAAATATGTACATAAAAATCCCACTCCTCCAAGCCATCCAAGACATCCCAATATATGCAAAGACCATCAAGGATCTATGTATAAAAAAACCAAGGAGGAGAACAACAAATAACCTGATAGTCCAAGTAGTTGGCACTTTATCCGACCTACTATCAAGAAGATAAACACCTGTTAAATATGAAGACCCAGGAAATCCGATAGTAATAGTACAAATCCATGGGCAAACTTTTGCAAATGCCTTAGTTGATTTAGGGGCTGTAATTAATATCCTAACAACCACCACTTGTCAAAATCTGGGCATTACATCAGTAGAACCAACCTCCACTTTATTAGAACTGGCTGACCGATCTATGTTTAAGCCAGAAGGCACACTACATGATGTCATGGTATTTGTTGATTCTTGGGAGTATCCTACCGACTTTCTGATAATAAACCCCAAAAACCAACTTGATGGACATCCATTGATTTTAGGCAGACCTTGGCTTGCAACTGTTGCTGCTTATATTAGCTGTCGGCAAGGTAGTATGACGATAACTAGAGGAGCTAATATCAAGAATCTAGTATTGTATCCTCCAACCCAGCCAAGTGTCACAGTAATGAAAACTAACAAACATCTTGTATTATACCTCACTGAAAGTATTAGATCTCCATTAACCATAGAAGATTCCCTCGATTTTAAGGATAAAATAGAGGATGATGTCATTAACAACTTTCTTAGCCAAACTAAATCTAGATCCCACATACAATGCCAAATGATAAAAGCAGCATTTGATAGTGAATTAGAAGAGGATCCTCTCAAAGATACCCACAATCAAACAATACCTACTACCTCTGTATCAAATAGCAAAACTGTAGAAATTGAGCCGAGAAAAAATTTAAACATTAATGACAACCTGACTTCAAAACAAGAACACAAGCTAATTTAGCTGCTGGGAAAACATAAGGAAGCATTCGCATGGGATTATCCTGACATGAAAGGAATTGATCCCCAGTTATGTACACACCAAATTTACATAGAAAAGGATGTAAGACCTATTTTCCAACCACAAAGGAGACTTAATCCTCACCTAAAGGACATTGTAAAAGCTGAACTTCAAAAACTTTTAGAAGTGAACTTTATTTACCCAATCTCCGATAGCAAATGGGTCTCTCCACTTGTGGTGGTACCAAAGAAGAATGGGAAATGGAGGATTGTGTAGATTATAAAGAACTGAATAAAGCAACACAAAAAGACCACTTTCCCCTTCCATTCATTGACCAGGTATTAGATACGTTAGCAGGAAAGAAATTCTTTTCTTTCTTGGATGGCTTTAGTGGATACAATCAGATTTAGATTGCCCCTGAAGACCAAGACAAAACTACTTTTACTTGTCCTTGGGGAACATTTGCTTATAGAGTTTTACCTTTTACCCTATGCAATTCCCCTGCCACATTTCAAGGGGCTATCCTCAGTGTTTTTTCATATTTAATAAATGAAGGGCTCGAAGTATATATGGATGATTTTACACCATACGGAGATGATTTTGACCCAGCATTAGACACACTAGAAAAAGTGCTGCAGCGATGCATTGCCACCAGGCTCTATCTGAGCCATGAAAAATGCTATATGATGATGACTGAAGGACTTATTGTAGGCCATTATATTTCAGTAGCTAGAATATAGGTAGATCCGGCCAAAATTCAAATAATTTTGTTAATACCTACTCCTACCACTCAGACAAAGGTACGCAGTTTTCTCAGGTTTTCTGGTTATTATAGAAGATTTATCGAACATTTTTCTCATATTGTCGCACCTTTATATGCACTAACACAGAACGTTGACTTTGTCTGGACAGAAAAATGTGATCGCGCTTTTGAGAATCTAAAAAAGCTTGTGTCAACAACCCTAGTACTTCGAAGACCAAATAGGGACCTGCCATTCAAATTTCATCAGATGCTACAGACACAACTATTGGAGCAGTCCTTGGGCAGGAAGAAGATAAAATACCATATGCAATTTATTATACTAGCAAAAATTTGTCCCCTGCTGAATTGAACTATACTGTGATTGAAAATGAATTTTTAGCTGTAATACATGTCGTTAATAAATTTAGGCATTATATCGCTCGATATCCTGTTATTTTATATACAAATCACTCTGCCATAAAATATTTAGAAAATAAACCTATTACAAATGGTAGAGTAACCAGATGGCTGATTTTATTGCAGGAATTCGATATCACAATAAAGGACTAATCGAGAAAGGAAAATCCTGTAGCTGATTTTCTCTCACGAATGCCAAAACCAATAGATATAGTAGCAGTCGAAGATCAATTTCTAGATGAACATCTGTTTGTTGTTACTATTAAAACACCTTGGTATGCTAATGTTGAAAATTACCTAGCAGTGGGTAAATTACCAAAACATCTGACCCCCAATGATCGAAAACAGATTGTCTAGTGAAGTACTCGGTTTTATTGGATTGGGGGATACCTGTTTCATACAGGGGCAAATATGCACATCAGGGGATGCATTTGTGAAGATGAAATTTTTGACATCTTGAAAGCTTGTCATGATGAACCATGTGGTGGAGACTTTGCAGATTGGAGAACTGGTCACAAAGTGCTACAAACAGGATATTATTGGCCCACGATCCTTAAAGATGCAAAGAAATTTGTTCAAGCTTGTGACAACTGCCAGAGAGCAGAATGCCTTGGACATGCTGATGAAACGCCCCTGAACCCACAGCTAGTTATTTAACCATTTGAACGATGGGCGCTTGATTTTGTTGGTCTAATTAACTTGTCGTAAAATCAGAATACATACATTCTGGTAGCAACAGAATATGTCACCAAATGGGTTGACGCAGAGGTGTTGTCGAGAGCTACAGAATATTCCGTCATACAGTTCCTGTTCCACATATTTGTGAGATATTGCCTCCCAAGAGATATAATTATGGATGGAGGATCTCACTTCCCTGGTAATAACATTGCTGCCACACTAAAAAATTATCATATTCTGCATAAAATTACTACTCCATACCACCCACAGGCAAACGGTCAAGTAGAGAGCACAAACAAAATAATAGAAGCAATACTGACAAAAACCATTGCATCACACAGACACGATTGGGCTGCAAGACTGCCAGAAGCACTATGGGCATACAGAACAACATGGAGGAGTACTATCGGTTATTCACCATACCAGCTAGTATTTGGAAAGGAATCCATATTTCCAATAGAATTTGAAATACAGACATTATGAACAGCATAAGAGGTCGGTCTAGATTTAAGCCCAGGCTAATAAATTACAGTAGATCAATGAGCTAGATGAAATTAGGCTCTTTGCCCTTCAAAATACTGCGTTAATTCAACAACAGAGAGCCAAATGGCACAACGCCCTCATTAAAAAGAAAGTTTTCCATGAAGGAGATTGGGCGCTCCTATATGACTCCAGTTTCCAGGATTTTCCCAAGAAACTTCAGACTCGCTGGCTAGGACCATACGAAGTCCAGAAGGTACATGATAATGGCACCATTACTCTAACCACTATTGATGGATCCGGACATACCTTTAAAGAAATGGCCACTAAGTTCGATTATATCACAAACCTCTTGCTCGAGAATCCTTCTACCAACAACTTTGTGAAGACTTCGACATGTAGATTTTGGTTGAGGAAGAGAAATCTTCCTCACCCTTAGATCATTGAGTATTTCTACTGCTCCTACACTGTACATAATTTTTTGTCTTGTATATATTTTTCACTTATATAGCATTTGCGCTTTGTTGTTCCTTTCGAAAGGAACAACATCCTTTACCATTTTGTTGTTCCTTTTACAAGGAATAGCATTTTCATCATTTCGTTGTTCCTCTTCAGAAGCAACAACACTTGGTTTTTTTGTTGTTCCTTTTCTAAAAAGAATAGCATGTTTCGTGTTCTGTTGTTCCTTTTCTAAAAGGAACAACACTTTCTGTTTCTGCTATTCCTTTTTCCAAAGGAACATCATTTTCATGTTTTGCTATTCCTTTTTCCAAAGGAACAACATTTTTGTGTTTTTCTATTCCTTTTCCCAAAAGAAACAACATTTTCATGTTCTGTTGTTCCTTTTCTAAAAGGAACAACATTCTCCGTTTTCCACTGTTCCTTTGCAAAAGGAACAACATTTTCGTATTTTGTTGTTCCTTTCCAAAAAGAAACAACATTTTCATGTTTTTGCTGTTCCTTTTCCAAAAGGAACAACATTCTCTGTCTTTTGTTGTTCCTTTTTTCGAAGGAACAACATTTTTGTGCTATGTTGTTCCTTTTCCAAAAGGAACAACATTTTTTGTCTTTTGATGTTCCTTTTTCCGAAGAAACAACATTTTCGTGTTTCTGCTATTCCTTTTCCAAAAGGAACAACATTCCCTATCTTTTGTCGTTCCTTTTTCCAAAGGAATAGAATTTTCGTGTTTTGTTGTTCCTTTTTCCAAAGGATCGACACGTTCTCGTTTCTACTATTCCTTTTTCCGAAGGAATGACACTTTTTTGTTTCTGTTGTTCCTTTTTCCGAAGGAACAACACATTCTTGTTTCTGTTGTTCCTTTTTCTGAAGGAAGAACACATTTTTGTTTCTGCTATTCCTTTTTCCGAAGGAATGGCAGATTCTTGTTTCTGTTGTTCCTTTTTCTGAAGGAATGACACATCTTTGTTTATGTTGTTCCTTTTTCCGAAGGAACAACACATTCTTGTTTCTGCTGTTCCTTTTTTTTGAAGGAGCAACATTCTTGTTTCTGCTGTTCCTTTTTTTTGAAGGAGCAACATTCTTGTTTCTGTTGTTCCTTTTCCAAAGTAACGACACATTTGCATTCTTGTTGTTGCTTTTTTTGAAGGAGAAGCATTTTTGTTTTTGTTGTTCCTTTTCCCGAAGGAACAACATTTTTTCTCTCTTTTGCATGGTGCATTTTTCTTTTATGTTGTTCCTTTTTGCGGAGGAACAACACTGGTGCTTTCTGCTGTTCCTTTTCATGGAGGAACAACATTATCATTTTCGTTGTTCTTTTTCGAAAAACACAACATTCTTTGCATTTTTCTTGTGCTTGTTTTCTTTGCTGCATGGTAGTTTTGAGTTTTTTTCTACTATTTTTTGTATATAACACTTCTTTTATCTTTTTCTTTTTGTGAGTTTTATTATTCAGATCACTTCGAAAACACAACTACACCCTTATGTAATGAATATAAGAACTAGAAGATGTTAAAATCAACAAATTACATAAAAATTCACTATCTTAAGAAGAATATTCTCTGAATTGATAACAAAAAAGAGGAAAGGACACAACTATTGATTATCTTGCTATCATTGTTCTACTAATATCAGTATGCTTGGTTATCTTTTATCATGATGGTTCCTTTTAAAATTTCATAATCTTTTTTGACCATTATTAAAGAATAAGAATGAAGGGCATATTTTTCTATTGAGATGTTAAAACTTTTTCCACCATCCCTACTCTGAAGGAGTGTTGAACCCCCCTCTATGTATAAATAAGGGAAAGTACTTTATAAAAAGAGAAAAAAAGTAAAATATTGACATAATTTGCTAGCATGGTTTGCCAGATGAAGGATAGGGGGTCTCATTGGGAGCCATCCTACCATGATCATAAGGAAGAAAGTGAAGTGGCATTCCCGTTATGGCCACCATACCAGGGAAATGGTCCAAGAGGCACATTAAAAAGAGAAAGAGAAAAGTCCTTGGAATAGGAGGTCTCATCATGAGCCAGCCTGCCCACCTTTCACTCCTTCCTAGTGAATTGCATTATGACTTATCTAGTTACCAAGCCAACATAATGGCCTCCATTTTGACATTCCACAGTACTTTCCTGAACATACATAAAGGATCATGGTTCCATGGGCGAAACAAACAACTCTGTCAAGGTTATGGACACCTATGGGCAATAGAGCTCTGTTGATGGTTTTGAGGTCATATGTTTACACCAATAACGCTTATGAATCCCTTCTTTTACCTTTCTAATGGATCAAATAACATTATGAAACAAATCTTTTCGAACTTCTAATACATGAAATCTGTTATAATCAATCATGACAGAAAACGTTGATCGTGACTGCACTGAACTTTTGTGCATGTGAGTTGTCCTATCCTCGAAATCTCGCATCATATCACAGTGTTTTCTTATTTACTAAGCAATTCCATAATACATCTCAATTTTGGAAATCCACTCATTCTTGTAAACATGGCATCTCAGTATACGCTGCTCCTTTCTGACTCTGCATCACATTAGTTTAGCACGCCGCTCCCTCATTTGACGGCCGAGGACGGCCTATCCCATTACAGGGCGGAGCAGGTGACCTCATAATTCACTGACATGCATGTCAGTTTTCCATTTGAAGAAATTTTACTCAGGAATAGCAAGGCTTAACCGTATATCATTTTTCAATTTGCATGGCTTGCTGTTTCAAAATTATTTCCATGTTATGCTCGGCAACAATTAGCAAGTAATTTGAATTATAAACAAGCTTGTTGTTCTGTCATTTTCTGTGGTTGTTAACAGCTTGAACAACCTGCTGTTCGATTGCCATCTCCATTTTTTTACATTTTTCTAAGCATGGGAGGAAGATCAAATCATAAAGAACCATAGGTATTGATAGTCTCGGATGCAGCATGAGAAATCCTGACAAGGGCAGGATGGATAGTTTATCTTAATTGCTTGCAAGAGTCCAACGAGACTGTGGCAATTGAATTCTTATAGAACCTGCAATAATATCACTCCATGGTAAGAGGGAGACAAATAGCAGACACCAGCGATATAATTGCAGAAGTTTCGAGACTGCTAGCCACTGGATTTATGTGGACTTTGAAGAAGATAAGACTACGTGACGCCATCAAAATCTTCCAAGATGAAGGACAGAACCTAACTCGAAGTGGGAAGGGAGTTATACCAACAACTTTGGGAGAACCATGGGCAGAATTGGCAAAGATCATTCAGAATTACATTACCTGTGAAGGCAGAAAAGATGTGGTAAGACCATGCCACCTTAAGATTTTAGCTGTATTAAAACATAAATGCACTGTGAATTTGCTTGTGTTTTTAAATTCTTTACTACATGATGTTTCCCGAAGCATAAAAAAATCTTGCCATGTAGAATCGGTAATAAGTCATCACGGGTTGATACGGTTGATAGTTAGCTACAATCTTTCTCAACAATAGAGGAGCTGGGAAGAGCTAATTTTTACAATAGACGGGGGACTGGCTTTGCCAGTCCCCAAACAAAAGCATACTGCAAATACATCAAATAGACCATTGAAACAGGTGAAAACTGTTAGATTGGCATGGATCAGAGGGAGGCTGGGAAATTCCCAAGGGAACACCAGTCAACCGGTCGAAGTAGTTGATTCAGGGGACAAGCAACCCCTGCAATTGGAAGGATGAGAGAACAAAAGAAATCAGATGATGAGGAAGAAACAGAAGGAGAAACCAAAAAATTTGGGCAGGCTGAAGAAGAAACAGAGCAATATGAGGAAGGCCCGTTGCAAAATCCGCTATGAGAGGATGAATTGGCCCAGATTTTGGCCAACATGGGAGAATATACTCAACCTCTTAGCCCACTAAACTTCCATACTAAATAAGAGCCACAGGAGCACTCTGTTCACGATAAGAGTGCATCTGAAGAGTTATGCGACGAGGAAGAAGAAGAAAAGAATCATTCCAGCCATGATGAAAGTGCATCTGGAGAGAAAAATGATGAAGATGAAGAAGAGGAACAATTTGTTCCAATTCAAAATACACCTAAAGAATTTGATGAGGAAGAAAGGGGAGAAGAAGAAGTTACTCAGGAAATTGCAGAACAAGTTAGGGTTTCTACCCCCAAACAACCCGATCAACAGAATAATGAGGAAGCACCCCAGGAGAAAAGTCAAGAATTGGTCAAGAAGAAAGTCCAGGCCCAAGTGCATGAACGACTGTTCCTTCCAGTCAAACAGAGGAAATCAAAATATTATGAAAGGAACATCATAGACTGCTTACTGTAATCATGCGACTTCGACAACAAATCAGGATTCTGAAGATGAGGAAGAGAGCAAAAAGGACCTCGGTGGCAAGACCTCTTAGAATAAAGGTCAAATGGGCTCAGGTCCAACCTGCTGTTCAAAATCAAAAGGAACAACATTCGGCTGTCACTCATGTCAAAATTCAAACAGATGACATAACGGCCTGTGGTAAGGAAATTCAGATAGAGGCACAATGCTCTTAAGAAGTTTGAACCATAATTATGGAATGATGCAATAAGAAGATTCAAGTGAACCTTTCGCCTACAACTACTATATGGGACAGTGAGCCGAGGATAGTAACCCTACGAGAGGGTTTGACGCAAGCTCAACAAGCAGTAGAAAAAGTTATAGAACAAACTGTCCCGCGAGAGAAGTATGAAGAATTACATCAACAGCTAAGGAATGTCAATTTGTTTGAAAGTCAGGCTTTTGAAGGATGGCGAAAGGAATAAGAAGGATTCGCAAAGGTAACTCATAGGCTAGATGTAGTTATCGAGCAAATGGATACCTTATGCTCTTTGTACACTGTCGTCCTAGCATGTAGAGCCCCTGCTAAAAATTATGCCTTATTTCTAATGGAAAGATATTTGCAATTTAAAATTAAGGCTGTCAAAGTAGAAGCCCCTATACAAATTAACACAATTGATGATTTCATAAATTGTTGTAAGCACTATGGGGTAAAGCTTTAGAGATTATTATGTGAGTTATATTTACACAACCTTGTGTTAGATCAAGAAATAGAACATAACCCCGGCCCTTTCGTTGGGGATATTCAACTGCAGGCATTTATTTCGTTTGGAGATAATAAAATAAAATGGCTTAAAGCCTATAATGCCTTCCAAAGACAAGAAAATGGACTAGATTTATGGGTAAGAGCTGAGCCTAGAAATCCAGTACAGTTATGGAGGAAGCATAGGAACCTCATGAGGACCCCGGGCGTGATTGAAGCATTAGGACCCATTCATACAACAATCAATCGGCAAGGGATAGAATACTTCTTTACCATCAAAGACCTTAACATTGCCACTGCTAAATTTCGATATCAGATTTCTAATCTGAATATCCAACGCAAGGAACCATTTAATTACGAGAGCTTTAAGTTAGCCACTGATCGCTTGGGCCTTTATGGTGATCTTATTTTGAGGGCAGGGCCATCTTGGTTAGGTTATAGGTTTTGGAGTCCAGTCATTTGGCATCCTGCACTGGGATACCAAGCCTTATACGAAATGCCTAACGGCTAGACAGGGCATCTCTTTGAACACCTAGCTAGACATCATGGTTGTATACGTCCTCATGAGATCCCGTCTCCAACCTACTCCCTCACTACCTTGCATGTCAACTACAATGTTTTCATGAGGTCATGAAAAAGGGTAAGCAGGGGAGTGTGTTGGGCATTGGAGAAGGTATGTTATTTTCATTTACCTTGTTATCTTTTCTTCAAAACTCACAACCTTTTCACATCATGAGCTAAGAATATGGTAGAAAAATATGATAAAATCTACAAGGTTTATTTTTAATATGAAATAACTAATAATCACCCTTTTTCTATGCAGAAAGAGGAGAGAACAGAGGACTGTCATCCCAAAGGAAAGAACAAGACCAAGTTAACTGTTTTCCCTTTGGCAGGGAACAATGCTCAAACAAGGCAATCCAAATTGGGGTGTAACAGCCGAAAAAAGGAAAAGGAGAACTCCAATCGGCGCAAAAGGACAAGAAGATAATTGCAAGTTAATAGCTTGACGAATCCCTCAGGATCCTTTGATCTCGAGGGATCACTATCTTAGCGATCTTCTACATTGTTAATATCACCATTTGCCCGTTATAAAAAGGGGCAGCACTACTAGCCTGGGGGGATGACTTGTTGTTATTTTTATGTAATTCTCCTTTATATTTGAAACTTTGATCATCAACTCTCTTTGAAGATCGATCACTGTAACTCTATTTTGACATTTTAATATAAGTCTGGTTGTCGTTCCATCTTTGATTCTGGAGTAATCTTAAGTGGTGTGTCCCTGGAGGCTAAGGGCCCAGCCCTGGTGGAACACTTGCTCCTGTACCATTATTTCTAATTCGTGTGTGGTTTCAATTATTAACTCCATTCGGTAATCTGATGTGTGTTGCTATTTTACGTCACGGTTTTGTTATATTTTGTTTATGCTCAACTGAGTAATGTTGTTCTCTATGACAGGAATTTTGTGTTGTTCATTCTGACTTTGTAATGCATTGTTGTTCCTTTAACCATTGATATAACATTGTTGTTCCTTATAAAATATTATTGCTATTCAATTACAGAGTAATCGTGTTGTAACATTTATAAGTGGGTATTACTGTATTCATCTATGGTTTACACTTAATCGCAATTGTTGTTTACCCAGCATTGTTATTCCATTATGAATTACAATCATTATTCTTTATAACTGAGATTGATACTTGTTGTATCAAAGTTAGAGTACTATTTCTTCTAATATGAAGCATGTCGTGTGTGATATTTATCTTGGTTCATTGTACATTTATATTTGATTCTAGTTGATGTTCTATATTTCATTTATGATTAGCTGGCATTTTATTTCTATTTGCTATCCGATTTGTCTTTAGAGTAAAGATTGTTATCTAATTTCTGTAGGATGAAATTGCTACATTTATTTTTGTAGATTAAAGTTCTGCTGTTCAATTTGATTCATAGAGATAATTGTTGTTCCATTTCTTGTCATTTGAAGATTATCATTTCTTTGGTATGCAAAGGGTTTGAAACCGTAGTGAACATTGACATATACTTTCTAGTTCTCAGTTTGACGATCCTTCTTTTGAGTGCCTTTTTAATTGCATCAATTTACAGAGGGAAGAGTTAGTGTTAATGTACCCTCGACTGATAAATTGTTGTAGCTTTCTGAACACATGATTTGAATTCTAGGTTTCTTTCCGCAAATAGATTTCATTTCAAGCATCCATTTACTCTTGTATTGAGAGCACTATACTACTAGCATTACTCTGACAAATGACCGCCTTAGGCTGAGTACACTCTTTGAAATAACAAAACGTTCCTGGATTGATAATTAATGTGGGGTAAATAGAGGTGAAAAAGACCCTTTTTACTGCTCGAAATCAGTCCTCCAAGCCTCCTCTTTCCTTGCGTAGTTTCTCCTGGGTTCTCAAGCTACCACCTATATGTAATTACCTCACACACTGCTCACTAACCTTTGAAATAGCTGTGCAATCTTGAAGGACATAATTCCTTCTACATGCAAGAGATATCCTCATGGGAATATTCCTGCAACTGATAGTACACTGTCCCATCCTTTGATCTCAATTGGGTCTCTGTCTGAACTGACATGCATGAGTTATTTATGAGAGAATATTCAGTTATCTGAGGTACACTAGTTGCATGCATGCATGCATTGACTAACTGAACACACAATCAGTTCCACAAACTGTTGGAACTAATCTAACTAGACTTAACTTAGTTAACTGAGCTAACTAATTACAACAAAAAGTACAACTCATCATGATATCCTTAATTAAGGGATAACTTCCTCAATCAAAGGGATAACTATTGCATGTCTTCACATAGACTTCATGTTTGTTTTTCTCTAACTAATTAACTCAAGATGAATTAATTAATTATTTTACAAACACTGTTGAGCTCAAATTTGAATTTTAATTCACAATTTTTATTTAGGGGCTAATTTAAATTGGAATCTATCCTAAAATGCTATCTATAGGAATCTTATTTTTAGCATTTCTTGTTGTTAGTTTCAATGCTCCCTCTCAACAAGAAATGGATTATTTTTCACCCCAATCCTATCTCTGTGGAACTCAAATTTGCATTCTGACAATGCCTTAGTCAAAATATCTGCATCTTGCTCCTCGGTCGAAACATACTGCAACAACATGATCCTCTTCACCACACAGTCTCGAAGATGATTATACCGGATATTGATGTGCTTAGACCTATCATGAAATATTGGATTCTCAGAGAATTTGATACAAATTTGATTACTGCAATAGATCACAGTTGGAGCCATCCTCTGATCAAACAACCAAACTATAAGTTTCCACATCCAAATGGCCTCACATGCTGCCTGGCTTGCAGCCATGTATTCAGCCTCTACTGAGCTAAGTGCAAATAACCTCTATTTCTTGTTGTACCAAGAAATCGTAGGTGAACCAAAGTTGAAAATTCCTCCTGAAGTGCTCTTACAACCTAATGGACTCCCTACCCAATCTGCATCTGTGAAGCCCTAAAGTTTCACTCACTCTGCTTGTCTATATGATAATACATACTGAAATGTGCCTCTAAAGTATCTCAACACCAAAACAGCTTGGTAGGCTAAACCATAACTTGACTCAGCTGATTCACTGCAAAGCACAAATCTGGTCATTTGTTCACTAAATACATCAATGAACCCACAACCTACTGATACACAATTGCAACTTCTACCTCACCTGAAATAGCATCCTCCTTTCTCTAGTTACTTGCTAGAGGAGTCTGCATGGGCTTTCACTTCTCCATCTGGAATTTCTTGAGTATCTCATTGGCATACTTGCCTTGAGACACAAACACTTCCCCATCCTTTTGCCACACTTCCATGCCTAGAAAGTAGTTTATGAGACTCATGTCTTTCATCTTGAACTCTCTTGCAAAGTCCTCCTTGCAAGATAGATCAACTAATCATCACCTGTCAGTATCAAATCATCAACATAAAGAACAATGATCAACTTCTTACCTTCCACCATGATGTGGTATAAGTTCGCATCTGCTTCACTCTTTTTGAAGCCCAACCCGGTGAAGTAGTTGTCGACCCTGGTGTACCAAGCACGAGGTGCTTGCTTCAGCCCGTACAAAACTCTCTTGAGTCGGAACACATGCGACTCACAATCGAAGGTCTCAAATCCTTCCGGCTGCTCTATGTACACCTCTTCCTCAATCTTTCCACTGAGCAATGTAGTCTTCACATCCATCTGATGGATCTTCCAACCCATTTATGCCAATAGTGCCAACATCGATCTGATAGATGAGTATCTTGCTACTGGAGCAAAAGCCTCATCATATTCGATCCCCTCAACCTATGAGAAACCATGGGCAACAAACCTTGCCTTATGTTTCTCCACACTACCGTCGGGAACTTGCTTTACCTTGTAAAGCCAAAGGGAACTCACACTGACTTGTTCTCCGGTATTGGAACAACATCCCAAATGTTGTTCTGAACTATGGAGTCATACTCCTTCACCAGAACATCAACCCAAACTGGCTACTGCACTGCTTCCTCGAAGGAATATGGTTCGGTCTCTATACATTCTCTAACCAAGGCCATGTACCCAGTGTACAAATCAGGTGATCTCCTCTGTCTGTGTTGAGAAGATGGCTCTCCCACATTCTCTCTCGCATCCATCAACAATTTGTTAACTTCCCTTGAGCATTTCTGGCCATCTCTGGAGGACTCTGCATGAGTGGATGTCTCCACCCCTAGATCCTCTACATGCAGCTGCTCCACATTAGCCTGAGGCTCCTCGTCCTTAGGAACCAAAAGTTCCTCCTCTACATGCAACTTGAGCTCCCTCTCAAGGGAAACTCGCACGGCCTTTTGCTCGTTGAACTTTAGATATCTATGTACCACTGTCCTCTGACTGGTAGGAAAGAACACCCGATAGTTGTGGGGTGTATCAGTGTACCCCACAAGTATCCCCAACTTAGTTGTTGGCTCAAGTTTCTTCCACGCATCTTTGGTCACATGGAAGAATACTGATGAGCCAAAGATCTGGACGTGACTCACATCTGGTCTCTTCATGGATAAAGCTTCCTCTAGTGTCTTCATCCCATGTATGTGACGGGGGCTTCTATTCTGCAAGTATACCATTGTATTTCATGCCTCAACCCACAAATGAAGTGGTAGGCCTTGGTCATGCAGCATCACCCGAGCTGCTCCCATAATCGTTCCATTCTTCCTTTCAGCCACCCCATTCTGTTGTGGGTTATGCGGTGTTCTCAACTCCCGTTTAATTCCTTCTGCTGCACAGAAGTCCTTAAACTCTTGAGAGACATACCCTCCACCATTGTCACTTTGCAAGGCCCTTATCTTCTTTCCTGATTCTTTCTCAACCAAGGCTTTGAACTCACAAAACCTTGAGAAGGTTTGATCCTTCTTCTGCATGCAATAGATCCAACATCTACGAGAAAAATCATCAATGAAAATAACATAGTACCTTTGTTTAGCAAGGCTATCGAGAATGGTCCATACACATATGTATGAACTCGCTCCAAGATTACTCCAACTCAACTGTCTCAATCCTGAAAGGAAGATTTTGCATACTTACCCAAAGTACAACCTTTGCGTGTATCCACTTCCTCAATTTTACCCTTGGGAAGGCCGGTAGAAATATGTTGCATGATCTTCAAGGCCCCATGGTGCAAGTGTCCCAATATTATATGCCATAGCTCGCCAATATCTTGACTTTGCACCAACTCTATTTTGGAACTCAATGCAACATAGTCATCTACCTCCAGCTTGTAGAGATTCTTCACTCGAATCCCAATCCTCTTGGTCTAAACCATGGTGATGTGCCTTAGGAGTGCCCTTCCTTCACTGAAGATTACATCATATCCTTTGTCTTCCAACATTGCGATAGATACCAGGTTCTTCTTCAATCTAGGCACATACTTTAATTCAATCAAGGTGAGAGGAGCTCCATGCTCCCTCTGAAACACAACCAAGCCTTCACTTGAAACACGGTACTTTCCATTATCACACATCTCTATGTGCATCTAGAGGTCCTTCTCCTCCAAGGTATTGAATAAACTCTTGTCGCCAGTCATGTGGAATGAGGCTCCACTACCCAGGTACCAAACAAAACCCGCCATTGATGAAACCATGCATGCGATGAGGGTGAAATCCAATTCGAACTGTGAGGCTAGTGCCTCACCATTCGATCCTTTTGAGGATCCCTTCTTGTATTTCTTCTGTGGACAATTTGTTGCATAATGGCCCACCTCATGACAATTAAAGTATCGCACTTTAGATTTGTCAATATTCTTCCCACCATGGGAAGAACGCGATTTGGAATGGGAAGCCTTCCCTTTCCATTTCTTCACCTTACTGGCTAATGCTATATTTTCTTCATCATCATGCTTTGATGAAGAACCACCTCTGCTGCTTCTCCTTATCTCCTCCTATGTTAGATCTGACCATAGTCGTTTCCAATCTGGTAGTTTCTCTCTTCAATTGACTGAGTCTTGGTAGCTATACCAGCTTTTAGGAAGACCGAGGAGAGCAAGACTCACCATGTGATCATCGATTGTCATGATTCCTACACTTCCAAGCTCATCCTTGCAGGTGGTGAGCTTGTTCAGATATGTAGAGATAATGTTGCCCTTTTCACACTTGATTTTCCAAAGCTTGTCTTTTAGCACTGGTTTCCTCTGATCATTGTTTTTCTAATATATATCCTTCAATTTCTTCCACATTGAAAATGGTGTCTCCTTCCCATGGAGACTTGAGACAATATGGCCTTGAACTCCCTCCAGAAGAATCCTCCTCACACTAGCCACACATTTCTTCCATTCTACTAATTCTTGGGCATTAGTTGCTACTGGCTTGGGGACTTCTTGATCAATGAAGTCCTTCAAACCATTTTCCTCTAATACCGCTTCCATGTGATCCTTCCAAGCTATATAATTCGAGCTTCCATCCAAGGCATACTCAAGCCTCAAACCATTGAACGCCATTGGTGAACTTTCAGATGTGATAAGAATTTGATTTCTATAATCAAGAACTTGAAAATTCGAACTTTGAACTTCTTTTTATATTGTTCTCTGCTTTGATCACCTTTGCTCTGATACCATGTAGAAATTTCATCGTAGATCACCTGATAATGCAATATACTAAAGAAAAATACTTGATCTACTTCTACAAACAAACTTGCGTAATCTTAATCAATTTTTGAACAATATCAAATAGAACACATATAATAGATGAAGAAAAAACAATCATGCATGAACACAGAAGAATACTCTGGGGAAAACCTCAGCTAAAAACCCCATTATCTGTATTATCATACAAGTGGAAATATCTCAGGATTACACAAAGCTTTAGCTCTCAAGCTATCCAGCTCTCAGTACAATCTCTCACCACTGCTCATAGACAGAATATAAAACACATATGCCTTCCTTCAATCTGCCAAGCCTCCTATTTCCTTGCGTAGTTTCTCTTGGGTCCTCAAGCTAGCGCCTGTGTGTAATTACCTCACACACTGCTCACTAACCTCTGAAATAACTGCACAATCCTAAAGGAGATAATTCCTTCTACATGCAAGAGATATCCTCATGGGAATATTCCTGCAAATGATAGTGCACTATCCCATCCTTTGATCTCAATTGGGTCTCTATTTGAACTGACATGCATGAGTTATTTATGAGAGAATATTCAGTTATCTAAAGTACACTAGTTGCATGCATGCATGCATTAACTAACTGAACTCACAATCAGTTCCACAAACTGTTGGAACTAATCTAACTAGACTTAATTCAGTTAATTGAGCTAACTAATTACAACTCAGAGTACAACTCATCCTGATCTCCTTAATTAAGGCATAACTTCCTCAATAAAAGGGATAACTATTGCATGTCTTCTTATAGAATTCATGTTTGATTTTCTCTTACTAATTAACTCAAGATGAATTAATTAATCATTTTACAAATAGCTGCTGAGCTCAATTTCGAATTTTAATTCACAATTTTAATTTAGGGACTAATTAAAATTGGAATTTATCCCAAAATTCTATCTATAGGAATGTTATTTTTAGCATTTCTTGTTGCTATTTTAAACAATCTCTCTTGCACTCCTAGATGAGACTATTTATTCTTGGAAAAATTAGATAGTCCACATATAGCACTAGAATAAGTGGCTCGCCTCCAATAACAATGTAGTATAGGTTAGGGTTCACTTCACTCTTGGTGAAGCCCAATCCCTAAAGGTAGCCATATATCTGAGTATACCATGCATGTGGAGCCTGTTTGAGCCCATACAAGGCTCTCTTGAGTCTACAAACGTGATTATCCATGCTTCATATCGCAAATATCTCTAGCTTCTCATTATGAATCTAATCCTCAACAAATCCATTCAGGAATGTTGTTTTAACATTCATCTGGTAGATCCTACACCCCATTTTCATTACAATATCCCCAAAAAATGAATATCTTGCCACCTGGGAAATGGTCTCATCATAATCAATCCCATATACCTGCGAGAACCCCTTTTCCATGAATCTTGCCTTATCTTTCTCGATGCTCCCATCAACCCCATGCTTGATCTTATAGGCTTAGCAAGAGCCCACCACAAATTTTCCCTCTGGCCTCGACAAAAACTCTGTGACATCATTCTTAATGATGGGGAATACTCCTCCACCAAAATATCTCTCCACACCTTCTAAGTGGTTGCCTCATAATAACTGGAAGGCTCAGTGTCCAACAACTTGGTGATATGTGTCATATATCTGGTGTACCTCTACGGTTTTCTTCTTTGTCCAACTTATGTGCTAGGAGCACCAAGTTGCTCCTATACCTCTTGTATTAACTAATATACCCATCTCGCTCTCCTTCTCCCAATGTTGGGAGTCATTTCCTGAGTCGGGTCCACTCTCTCTTCTAAATGCATGTCCCTCTCATCCTCATGTTGCTCAACTTTCCCATCATCTCAAACAATTGTAATCTAAGGTGTTGGTTGAGCCATCTAATTGGGAACCTGCTACTCTTCCTTGTGCACTGTAGCTTTCTCTTTCTCTAAGGACTTACTAAAAGCCCATTCCTCCTAAAAAATTACATCTCTCTTGATGACTATATTCCTAAGTGTTGGTATATACCTCCTATATTCCCTGGGTGTCATTTTGTAGCCCATGAAGAAGCCCACCTCTATTGTGGGCTTTCAATTCTTCATTTTATCTACTAGTACATTGTAGCACACCAAGCTACTGAATTTTTAGAAATTTGACACATCTAGTTTCTTCCTTGTAAATGCCTCTTCTGGTGTAACACACCACAACACACCGTGTGGGCTACATTTATATAAGAAAATTTGTGTAATGCATGCCTAAGCCCAAAGAAACTCAGGCAACCCCTGGTCATGCAACATGGCTTTGGATGCTCCAACTATGGCCTTGTTCTTGCACTTAGCTGCCTCATTTTTCTAAGGGTTATATGGTGTATCCATGTGTTCAAGGTGTATTCCCCACCATTATCAAACCTCAACACCTTAATTTTATTTTCACTTTGGTTCTCAACCAAGGAATTAAACTCCAAAAACTTGGAGAAGACTTCATCCTTATTTTTCATGAAAATATCTAAGTATTCCTTGAGTGATCATCTATAAAGGTGACATAATACTTATACCCATTGAGGGATATTATAGAGAAAGGACCACAAACATGTAAATGAACAAGGTCCAAGATACCATTGGGCATGCTATATTTTCTATGAAAATAAGTTTTGGAATACTTACCAAGTTCATAGCCCTTGCACATCTCATGTTGATCCATCTTGCATTGTGGCATCACTGTCACTATCTCCTTAAGAATACTAAGTGCACTGTGGTGCAAATGCCCCACGTGCCTATTCCACAATTCCCCAAGCTCACTCCCTAAGTCACATCCCCCTCTATTGGTCAATGTTGTGGCTTCCTCAAATTTTGATCTATATAGGCTCTTGTTCGTAACCCCAGTTTTCATAGCTATCTTGGAGTCTGAGGGTTTTACAAAAACCATACCAAATATGAAGGTTGCCTCATACCCCTTATCCTCTAATGCTAAAACTGAAACAAGGTTCTTCTTAATGCCAAGTAGTAAAGGACATCTTTAAGGTACAGAGGGTTTCTAGACTCCCTCTCAAATCACATTGTACCAGTACCATAGACCCAATACTTCCCTTCATAGCCCATCTCAATGTCAAATTGCATGTACTTTTCTAACAGTTTGTTGAAATATTTATTATTTCCTGTCATATGACACAATCCACTATTATCCACATATCATAAATTAGTAGCTGCTGAGCTTTCCATGCAAACCATCAGTGAAAAATCCTTCTCAAAATGAGAAGAGAACTCATCTATCTCTACAAAGTATTCTATTTGGACCTTCTTGGACCCCTTCTTCTTGTTAGAGCATTTTGTAGCATAGTGCCCAAACTATTAGCATCAGAAGCACTTGATCTTATTGAGCTTATTTTTCTCCTTCTCAGCTTTAGAAATTTACTCTCCACTACCAATGCTCTTTTTTATCTTTGACTTACACCTTTTGCTGGCTAAGGATTTTTTTTTTTCATCTTCATCAATCTTAATGCGAGACCTAACTTTTCTATGAATTTCCTCTTAGACGTAGTCATCCCATAATTGCTCCCAATATGGAAGATTTTCTCTATTACAAATTCAATTCGTAAAGGCTTGCCAAGATTTGATGAAGTCCAAAAGGGAAAAAATTACCAGATCCCTATATGGAACTCTCTTTCCCACACCAACCTATTTTTTCCATACTTGGGTAAACTTGGTGAGGTAAGATACCCTAGAATCTTACATGGTAATTTTAATATTCCTGAGCTTGACCTTCAATACTATCTTTTTTGCCTCACTTGAACCTTGGTAGATACCAATGACGGTTGTCCACATGGATTTGGTTGTCCTCTTTCTAGTTAAGTGAGGAAGAATGTGGTATTTGACTCCCTCCAACATGATTATCCTTGTTGTGGCATCATTCTTGTTATGTTTACCAACTGTTGAGGGTTAGTAGGTGTAGTTGGGACATTATAAACAAAATCCCATATGCCTTGCTCGTCTAGCACCACTACTTCCCTCTTGTGCCATGAACAAAATTTGGACACACCATCCAATCTATCCTCAAACTTGAAACCCTGATATGTCATACTACCAAATCACATTGCCGAGAAATAGTGCACACTTCCCAGAAACACTAGCAACCGAATCAATTTGATAATTGCTTCCTCTGAATCACAAAACCTGCACCTGAAGATAAAATTGTGTTCGTTCTTCAATCAAAGGCTAAGCTCTAATATGATGTTAGATTTCCTTAAAACTCAGTAACTAATTCACAATTTTCTAAGTGTAAAACCAGAAAACACAAAAATTTGTTGCACTGGAAACTTAAATTGAAAATACAATGAGTTTTCTAACCTAGCATGAATAATTGAAAATAAATAATAAATCTAAAGACAAACACATTCAACACATAGAACATAAGATATACCCAAGAGACCACAACTCTGGGTAAAACCTACAACTGTGTGTGTTTTCCATTAGCTCAACGAATAATAAAATTTCCAAAGATTTATATGATAAGGAAACACTTCCCTTCTTTAGCAAACTCCACTCAACAACCAAAATAAATGAAAAGAAAGTCAACCCTTGTGTAAGGCTTACACAAATCTACTCTTTTGTGCACATATGCATATTTTATGGCCGCATAGATTGATTTCTCTTTGCGCACTATCACTTGTTGTGCAGATGTGGTAGTTCAAAGCTAGGATAAGGCTATTCCACCTCTTCCTTCCTACCTCTTGATCCCTGATTTGCTCGTTGATTGTTGAAAACCATTCTCTTACTGAGCTAATCACACACTCTTTATGCTCATCAAACTGGCCACTTACTCACTCTATCTCTTATTATAATTTCGACCTCAAGCCTAAAATCGTTAATGGGTGAGATTAAATGTGCTGAAGGGATAACATTGCATCATAAGTTAAATTAGGAAAAAAAAATATTTTTCCTAAGTGCAACTTTAAGAAATAGTTTAATAAATTAATAGTATACTAAAGTGGTTGTCTTGTGGGTCCCTCTGCTAGCCTTATCACCCCAACAAGCAGAACCTTTACTACTTTACTCCAATCAACAAATGTATCTAGTTAAGGATGTACTAAATCTAGTTTGATTGTTTTATATTCATGTAAACATAAAATATTCTTGTGTATATCAACATTTGACTGAACCATTTTGAGTTGGAATATGCAATGATGTCTCTAGTTATAATAAGTCTTAGTATGTTCTAGTTACTAAGTGTGTGTGCCTGTGTGCCTGTGTGTGTGTGTGTATATATATATATATATATATATAATATATATAATATATATATATATTATATATATATATATATATATATATATATATATATAATATATATTATATATATGCAATTCTCTAACATAGTAACACACAATATTAGAATTAAAATGATTCGTAATTCATTAAAATCTTAAATTTTCAAAACAATAATTTTTTTTTCACATGATTAGTGTAAATTATTGTTAACTTTTCATAATCAACATCATAAAATGAAGAAAAAACATTATTGACTTATAATAAATCACCATAATAAAATTACACCTCCAAAATATAAATGTTGAAATAAAACATGTATATATAACTGTTCATAATCTAGTTTGGGTCATTATAATTTTGTCATCCATATTGATGCTCTCACAGTATCAAAACTAGAGGAATCCAGACGTAGGACCATTGTTATTGGTAGGACCCAATTTGGAAAATTGGGGTTTGAAACCTTCCAAGGGTAGTTTGAGGCATTAAATTGAAAATTTTGGGGGTAAAACTTTTCCATTTAGTTACATCACCTTTTTGTGATATTGTACATATAGATATATTTCAAATGGTGTAAGAATTGCTTCAATCGAAGTCGTATGCAAAATTTATGTCACTCAAAAGTTGAACTATCTATTTTAACCACCATAATTCGAGAGGATGCCACATCGCCCCCCATTATTCATGGAAAATGGCTTAGCCACATGATCATGATGAAGAAAAATATAGAATAGTCAATATTGTACCTCTAGTTTAGAGTTGAGGGAGTCAAACCTAACAAGTAGGAGATTATCGAGGTATGTTATAACCAGGCCACTAGGAGGAAACCGGGTGGAATTTTATTGGAGCGAATTGCGTTACATAGATAAAAAAAGTAGCCAATATTGGATAGGGAGAGAGAAAATAGAGAGGATTTGTGAATTGTATCAACCCACGAGCCACATGCCTCACTTCTTTATACTTACATCCATTTTCTATTCAAATAAAGAGAGTAGAGAAACCTCACCGTCCAGCTACTTTTTCTCCCGAAAGATTTTTCGAGGGTATATCTTGCGTTATTATGGTTGTAAGTGATTGAATTTTTTTTATGTTATCTATTTTTCTCATTTTACACATCGCATACAGGAAACTGCAACTTAATAAATCTATAAGTCTAAGGAAAAATAATTTGTAGAATATATATTTTAGATTTTAAGTATAATTATATCAAATATGTTATCATGAATTGTCTAGTGAAATATCCACAATAGTTTATGGATCACTACACTTCCATTAACATGAATATATTCCTTGCCTTAGATGATAACAATTTTGTTTTTAAAATAATTTCTTGGTCTCAAATCATGTCTTAATATGAACCTAAACAAATTTTATATTTTTTTTTATAAGATTTGATCTTTCAAAAATAATTTCATTATTATTAAAAATGATTGTTGTTTGATATATGAAAAATCTTTGTGAAATTATAACCATATGTGAATGTCGTCACCTATTTTATTTTGGAGAATATAGAAAAGGCCAAGCTATGTGACTTAGCCCTAACTAAAACTGCCCCAACTTAGTAATTTTTTCATTCAAACAAGGATGAGGTAGCAAATTTGGTTTAAGAAACCATGATGGAAAGAGTGGAAAAATTTTAGACTTGAATAAGCTTTGGAAAAGTATTATATCATGTTTCTATATTTTATGACATGAAAATGAGGATTGAAAACTTTCAATACCTTTTAAATATAATCCTCATTAGTTAAATGATGACGAGTTCAATAATTTAGTCCAACAGTAACAAGGAAGCTTTGATCCTTTTGTGAAGGGGTCTATTATGCCTCAGTGAATTGAAAATGTGTAGCAAAGAAATCATTTATGGTGTGGGTGGTGTAGAAATTTAACTCCTCTCATAAAGAATAAATATAAGTTGAAGTGAATATCGATTATGGTGTTTTTTCTTTGTAAGATGATCCTTGTATTAATATTTTTGAAATTTACATTATGTCTAAAATAATTTATGTCTCTAGCCTACCACTTTGGAAACTAGACTAGAGATAGAAGAGTATGGATTCAAAAAAAAAAAGAAGATATTAAATAGAAAAAACCAATGCTTGTCCAAATAATTAAAGGTAGGACTATTGCCCCATATATTGGGAAACCAACATTATAATTCCATCAAAAGAACGAGATTAAGAGTCCACAAGTTCAAAGAGGAATGTCTCAATAAATTGAAAATAGAAAAAAATATAGGGTGGAAACACCCCAAGAGAGCATGGATAATAATCCATAAATTAAATATCAAAATATGAGGAGAACCTATACCTCAATAGGACAAGGAATTTTCCAAGTCGATAGGCTACTCCTTGACCTTAAATGGAGGTGGAAATGGGGAATTAGGGGGTGACCCAATCTCCAACTTGGTCAACTTTCCCTCAATGTCCAACATAAGATTCTTTGGATTGTCCAACCCTTAAATGAGATTGACCTAAATTTGGTTCCTATCTACTAGAAAGTTTCCAAGCAATAGCTTGACATGCCAATAGAGGTCCATCAGATGA
Source organism: Pinus taeda (assembly GCA_000404065.3). NCBI lineage: Eukaryota > Viridiplantae > Streptophyta > Pinopsida > Pinales > Pinaceae > Pinus > Pinus taeda. The sequence goes on from APFE030967268.1 coordinate 78,842, forward strand.
AGTTAGTGTTTTTTCCACACACAAGAGTTATCTATGTCTAGAACCTATGGAGTGACCCTTGCCATAATGTCTAAGTCCAAGACCTCCTTTCTTTCATGGCTAATTTCCTCTTCAACATTCTAAATTTATTCTTATATGTGAAATGGAGTGCATTCTTGGTATCCATGAGTTGAAGAATCAACTTGGAATCGTGCCTTGGAGCTACCCATGATTCCTCATTCTCCTCTCCTTTGTAAAAATTTTCTCATTGACACGTCATAACTGCAAGGGGTAGCAAAACGTAAGTGATACTCAACCAGTGTAAATCCAAGGATGGGGTAACCTTTGGTAGAAGAGGGTAGCTATATTATATTTCTATGAGGGAAATACTTCCAAGGAAGGTTGAATGATCCCTCCCCTTCAGTAAAATCCACTATAGATGGAGGGAAAGTTAGAGGATAGAGGTAAGAAAATCGTGCCCAAGATGCAGAGCCTCAGATGAATGATCTGGATTTAAACATGAATGCAACAAATTACAGAGATAACCATAAACACAGAGATGCAGCAGAAATAATACTCCATTTCATTAATGTAAAATATTGAGATATTCTTACAAACAGAAAATGGAAATAAACAGCTAGGGCAATGGTAGCTTATCTCTGAGAAGAGATGTGGTGGCTACATGCCTCTGAACTGTGTTACAATGAGGCTCGAAGGCCTATTTATTGTTGAGAAATAATAGAAACCCATAAACATCCAAAAACCTAACCCTAGAAGATGAAACGCCAAACTATGGGCCCCATTTGGGTAAATAGGTACATCAACTTCCCGAGGTTGTAACTTTGGCATATGATCTCCATTTGACGCCTACAATATCTCGTTAGAAAGATCTATCCAAGAACTACAACTTTGGGAAGATAAACATTGGTCCATGGACCTATTTTTCTCCTTGTTTTCCCAAAAAATGTCGTATAGGGCCTCAAAACGGCTCCGAAAGTTTAGGACTTGAAAAACTACTAAAAATAGTAAACTATGCTACAATTAAGGAAATCGAAAAGCTAAAAGAAACAATGGTGGGGATCGAAGTGGACTTGGTGGGTGGCTACCAATATCCACCTGGATCATTCCTCCCCCCTTAGGAAGCAATGGTCCCCATTGCATTGAGTTCCTCCATGAGTTGAGGAAACTTTTACTGAACTTGGTCCCTGGTGAGCCACTTGCCCTAGTGAAGGAGTTGGCCTTCTTTGACAACTTGATACGGTTGGATGTTCTACTGGCGAGAGTGCTTGATTTGTGTGTCCATGATCCAATTAGTTGCAGCTTGTTCCATGCAATTGTGGGTGTGATTTGTTTTGCAATGTCAGATGTGTCTAGTAATGGTGGAAAGTATGGCCGAAGGAAGTCCACATTGAACACTGGGTGCAGGCCAAGCAATGGGGGACTACTGAGCTCAAATGCATTGTCTCCCATAGCCTTGGTAATGGTGTGAGGACCATATCAGAGTGATCTGAGTTTCCGATAGGCTCCGGTTTGGCATTCCTTTTGCAAATGCAACCAGACTTTGTCACCCACCTGAAACTTGTGTGGCACCCGATGTTGATCATGTCGCTACTTGTACCTAGCATTTGATTTCTCCAAAATGTCATGGACTTGCTGGAGAATATGTTGGATGTGCTCAATGAAGTTGTTTGCCTTATCTGTTTCAGACTGGACATGAGCCAAATCTGCGTGAGTAGCTGCAAATGACATGGCCACATCAATGGGACATAGTGGCTGGAATCCCAAGCCCACCTGAAAAGGGTTGTGGCTAGTCAAGCTATGGAGAGCCTGGTTGTAGCTATGCTGAACATAGGAGGCTCTCATCCCATGTGTGTGGATGCTTTGAGTTGTACATGCGCAGAATGTGTACAATCATCCTATTGACAACCTCTGTCTGACCATCAGTTTGAGGATGGAAGGTTGTGGACTTAGTGAGTTTGTTGTCCAGTATCGACCAGAGACTGGACCAAAATGTACTGAGGAACCTGCTATCCCAATTTGAGATGATAAATTGTGGGATCACAAAGTTCACGCACACTCGTTCAAAGAAGAGTTTAGCAGTGGCTTCTATTGTGATATTCTTTTTGTAGGCCGCCATAATGGCCATCTTCGAGAACCTGTTGACGACCACAAAAACACAGTTGTTTCCATGCTTAGTGGAAGGAAGGCCTAACATGTAATCCATGGAGATGGACTCCCAAGGTCGGCTAGGGATAGGCAGCGGGGTATAGAGGCCTTGCTTCTTAATTGTCAGTTTGGCAATGGCACAGGTAGTGCATGATCTGATGTACTTCCCGACATCCTATCGAAGATTCCACAAGTAGAAATACTTTTGTAGTACTACCACCATTTTCTCCATCTCGAAATGCCCAACAGCCTGACTGTAGTGTGCTTCCAAAATCATCTTGGCACGCTCGCTTGAAGGAACAAAAAGGTGACCCAGGTGGCATAATAGGGCATCCTGGAGGTGAAAATCTGGAACATGCCAACCCTCCAAGAGTGTCTAGTATGTGTAGCCAAAGTTTGGGTCACTTTTGTAGAGAAGTGGTCAATCAGAAGTCTCGTGCCCACAAGAGTTGAGCACGGTGGTTAATGACATGATTGGTGGTCGACTGAGGCAATCTGCAACATTATTGGTGCTGCCTTTCTTATCCTTGATATTCAAATGGAACTGTTGTAGGTATGTGGACCACTTCTGATGGCGATCATTCTATAATTTCCCTTGGGTCTGTATGAACTAGAGGGGTTGGTGGTCTGTGTGGATGACCATTTCCTTCCCCAAAATGTAATGTTTCCATTGTCGATAGGCCTACACAAAGGAATACATCTCTTTGTCATAAGTGGGATACTTTTGGACTGTGTCTGACGGTGTATCACTATGATATGCCATTGGATGCCCATGTTGAGTAAGGACTACCCCAATAGCATAGTCAAAGGCATCTGTCTCAACCTCAAATGGATGTTACAAGTCTGGCAATGTGAGCACTGGTGCCGAGTAGAGGCAATATTTCAACTCTGTGAATGCCTTCTATTGATATTCAGACCAAAATAATTTTTCTTTCGCTCCTCCCTTGGTGACTTGACTCAAGGGCCAAGTGATATGAGAAAATCCCAACACGAACCTGTGGTAGAAGTTGGCAAGACCTAGAAAGCTGCGGAGCTTTATTAGAGAGGTTGGAGAGGGCCAATCCTGAATGACTTGGATCTTGGCTAGATCCACATGCACCCCTGCTCATCAATAATGTATCCCAGATACTGAACCTCGGTCATGCCAAAAGTGCATTTCTCCAAATTGGCACATAACTTGTGTTGCCACATTGTTTAGAGACCTGTCGGATGTGCTGGAGGTGCTCTTCCCAACTCTGGCTAAAGATCAGGATGTCATCCAAGTATACCACTAGAAATGAGTTGGTGAATGGCCGCAAGATGTCATCCATTAGCCTCATGAAGGTTGCAGGAGCATTCTTCAATCTGAAATGCATAACCAACCATTCGAAAAGGCCCTCCTTGGCTTTGAAGGCAGTCTTCCACACATCGGAGGGTTCGATTGGTACCTGGTGATATCCTGACTTCAAATCGATCTTGTTGAAATATTTTTCCCCCTTTAGTTGGTCCAGGAGGTCATCGATCCATGGGATTGGGTACCTATTACAGATAGTGATCTTGTTCAACACCCAATAGTCAATACAAAGTCTCCAAGTCCCATCCTTCTTATGTACCAACACGATCAGGCTCCCACAAGGCGATGAACTTAGACGGATGTGACCTTTCTGTAGCAACTCCTGGATCTGCCTCTTGATTTCATCGTTCTCCAGAATGGAGTGCCGATGGATTGGTTCATTAGGCAGTGGCGCACCTGGGGTCAGATCGATGGAGTGCTTGACCTGACAGTGCAAAGGAACCCCTGTGGGGGAGGTGAAGATGTCCTCATACTCCTCCATGACCTTGTCCATCTATAGTTGTCGTGTAGAGGGGCCCTATCTGGAGGTCGTGGCCACCATATTCTTCTTTCCTTGAGGGTGTATCATCAGGAAAACAAATTTCCTAGTTTTGGAAATGAGCATACTGTATTGTTTTGTAGTAACCAAAGAGATGGCAGTCAGTTGTGCTACCTCTGGTATCCTATACAACTTATTTCCCAAAGTAATAATAACAGCACGGGACCTTGATTCATACATAGCATGTCGCTTCCACAAGTATGGTTGTCCTAATAATACATCACAAACTTCAAGGGGAGCAATGTCACACCAATACCTCATCCGTGAAGGGTTTGATGTTGTATGGAAGGTGACACTGCTCGCTCACGCGAAGATCCCGTCCTTGGTGAAGCCACCCAATGGTGTACAGTTGTGGATGTGTTGTGGTTAGTAAGCCCAACTGCTTCATGACCTCTAGCGAAATGAGGTTCTTTTGGCTCCCACTGTCAACAATAAACTATAGCAAGGATCCCTTTACCCACATTTGGGAGTGGAAGAGACACTCCTCCTCCTCTGGATCTTCGAGTTCCTCCTTCTGGATCTTCATGGTGTTAACAGTGGCATTGGTCTCTACATAGATAATCTGCTTCCCTTTGTCATTCCCCTTGTTGGGTTCTGACTCAAAGTTAGAACATGCATCTGATTCTAAAGCCTTTAGCTCAGCCACTAGTGATTGCTTGGCTCGATACTCACTTGTGTTGTGAGTGGAGCGCTTATGGAACTCACACAATTTTCCCATGTCCTTTTTTGGCTTCACAACACTTTTCTTTGCTTTCAGCTTTGGCGGGTTGTCTTGGGCCACCCGCCTTGGCTTTGTCCTTTGTTCTACGGTTTGAGGGCACCTTTCCCTTGCTTTGGATTTTCAGATCCAAAGTCTCGCTTCTTTTGTTTAAACTTTTTCTTGACCTTGACGACATATCGGTATGCCATGCCAAGCAAGGAGATGTTTAGGAATTCTATTTCTTCCTGGGTGTACTTGTGCAGGTAGCCATGATATTTGAGTATCAAATTCTACTCTGAATCCTTGATACCCAACTTTGTGCAAAGGGTATGGAAAATATTCGTAAACTCCGGCACATCTTGGTCCCTTCCCTGCTGCAGCATGGTCCACTTTATGTATTGATCCTCATAGCTTCCGACAGGGTAGTACTACTCCTTCATGGCATCCCAAAATGAATTCCAGGTGTGTATGGCTAAAAATAGTGAGCCAATACTTTCATCCTTCTGCTCACAGTAGGTTTCCCACCAGTCCTTGACGTGGGAGGCTACTTTGAGAAGAGCGAAAATAATCTTTTTGCAACTGGAAAAATCATGAACAGAAAAATAAACCTCTAGCAAATTTAACCATTTATCAATGGAATTTGCATCTATGACCCTCTAATATTGGGATTCCAAAATTAACTTGTACCTTAAACAGTGTGGTGTTTCTAGAGTAGCTATGGGAAGTTGATGCGTCACCCCTGGGTAGCTACTGAAGGGTCTGGGAAAAGTTGTCCATCATCACATTCCTTTGTCACTCGAGGGCTTCTTCGAGCAAGATTTTGATAGGATCTCCTACTCCCTCATCTTTCTTTTCATCCACCATGGGAGACCGTCTGGTTTTGTGAGGCTGGTCTTGCAAAGATTTGACCAGTTCAAGTCATAACTCATATCCCAACCTCGTTGGGGACATGCAAAGAAAAACAGAGAAAAAGAAAATTGCTCTGATACCACTGATCCGAATTTAAACAGGAATGCAACAAATTATAGAAATAACCATAAACACAAAGATGCAGTAGAAATAATACTTCATTTCATTAATGTAAAATATTGAGATATGCTTACAAATAGAAAATGGAAATAAACATCTAGGGTGATGGCAGCTTATCTCTGAGAAGAGATGTGGTGGCTACATGCCTCTGAACTGTGTTACAATGAGGCTCGAAGGCCTATTTATTGTTGAGAAATAATGGAAACCCCTAAACATCCAAAATCCTAACCCTGGAAGATGAAACGCCAAACTGTGAGCCCCGTTTGGGTAAATTGGTACATCAACTTCTCGGGGTCATAACTTTGGCATACAATCTCTGTTTGACACGTATAATATCTCGTTAGAAAGATCTATCCGAGATGTACAACTTTGGGAAGAGCAACATTGGTCCATAGACCCATGTTGCTCCCAGTTTGCCCAAGAAAACATCGTTTAGGGCCTCAAAATGGCTCCGGAAGTTTAGGACTCAAAAAACTGCTAAAAATAGTAAACTATGCTACAATTAAGGAAACAAAAAAGCTGAAAGAAACAATGGTGGGGGTCCAAGTGGACTTGGTGCGTGGCCACCAATATCCACCTGGATGAATGAAGGACATGACTAGCATTGGGAGAAACATAAGGGCATGGTGGAGGAGAAGAAGTAGATCTATAATTTTTATGAGGAAGAGAATCATGAAGGATGTGGATATTATTAATTGAGTCAAATTTAAGAAATTCCAAGTTCTCTTTTCAACCTTCCTTGGTAGGGGAGGAACATTTATTTCTAGCTCGCATGGTGGCATGTGGTGGGGTGGTGAAATGGGATGCCTTGTCCTATCATCTCATGATCCCATTATGACAATGATAACACCCCCATTGGGGTATTAATCAAGGTGTTATTTGTTAATAATTTTGAGGATTTTGTTTTTAACCAGAATGAGTAGATTTTTATATAAATATATCGCACCCGTTTGCAAACAAAACCAAGATTTTACAATTTTTTTTCAAGCCTTCAAAGGGCTGATGATATATCATTTGGTTTGAAAACCTACTATTTAAGTGATATCTGATATGCTCATAAAAATTCCCCATTGCATACCCTCTACAACTATAAATTCGACAAAACTGAAGCATTAAATATTTACATTTACATTGTGTCATTTAGAAACTATGAGAAAAATCATATGAAAACTAAATATCCATTGGCACTAGACTATTAAGGTCTATGCCAATGGAGACTTATTTGGTGCCTTTTTTTAGGTCCTTCTCAGTAGAGTCTTCCTCGTTTTCCTTGTTTCTCTCATCCAATTTGAGTTTTAGTTGCTTAATTTGTTTTTGTAGTGTATAAAATTCATCTTCCAGTTGACGAATACACTCCCTCTTTTCTAGTTGTCTCTCCTGCATTACCTAGTTCTCTTGTAGCCAGAGAAATTCCCACTTGGAGCCCCCCTGGCCTTAGCCTGCGACTGCCCCAATAGCCCGACCAAGAACTGTCCTCTACACTCTGCACACTCGAATCCATTTTTTGACTACCAAGAATGTCCCAAAACCTTCTGTCACTCCCACTCAATTCCAGGATATGCTTAACCTTTTCCACCTCATTGGCCTCCAACCAGGCCCCAGGGATCTGACCTAGGGCACCTTGACAGACCCAGGGATTATAATCCTTCTCACCAATAGTCATGTTCAAACATACTTCCATCCACTGGTCGACTAACAATTCTTCCTCAAGGTTCTGGACCCGAACCTCCTCCCAATTCAGCAAAATAACGACTCCCAACCTTGTTAAAACACTTATACCCTCAATTCCACTTAGACCCGCACCCGCCTGAACATCCAACTCCTTGAGTTTCAACCCATCAACCTAGAACCAACAACTGACACACAGTGACCTCAACTTTAGATGCCAGGCCTTCGTAGGGGCCACTTGAGAAAAATATAACCTTAAACCATAAAAATAGAACATACCGTATTCCATTTATAATAGTTGGAGGAATGTACAGTGATGTTGTACTGAGCAAAGAATATTATGTAATTGAGATCCCAATTAGTTTCCATTATTTCCCATTCATGTACCATTAAATCCCCACATTGCTCCTGGTCCATCCTTCATATCAAAAGCATCCTCCACAAGCGAATAGGGCTGCTCTGTGCACCGGAATTAACTTTTCTATAAAATCCCCATAATCTTGCAATCACCTAAGGAGGTTCATCTTCCTCTACACCTTCAACCAGGGCATGGCAACTGAAAACTCATGTAGAGGTCTCTTTCATAAACAAGTGTAGTTCTAGGGTGATGAACTTTGACACATCGCAAATGAAAGAAGAGGGCACTCCTGCCATGAGGTTGCATGAAAGGAAAGGGGTTGCATGAAATGATGAGATAGGGCCCAAGGGACAAGGGGATGAGGGCGGCAGGACAAGATGGGAGAGGGGGGCGATGGATAAATGAGAGGAGAATGGCAAAGGGAATGGTGGGGGGGATAAATAGGGAAGATGGGAGGCGAAGGGAAGGGGAGGGGATGGAAAGGAAAGGGGGAGGGATAAGGGGAGGATGGAGGGGTAAAATAACCACCCTAAGCAATTTGAAAATAATGGCTCCAATACCTAATTTTGTTAACTTCCTTGCAAGGCTTCGAGCAACCCTCACAATCCAAAATTTGTATCTCATCAACACACTTATGGGATGTTAGTCGTGCTCATGACCTCATTCACGATTCATATTTCTTCTTTCAACTAGCATGCATGATTAGCCTATTTGTCATCTTCTTGGTTATTTCCTTTAAGAATATGAAAGAAAGACACCAATTCAAGGGAGGGGATCAACCCCTAGGATCTCTTGATAATTTGGTTCAAGATATTGTTTTTAGCTAATGAATCATAGATCATATGGCTAATAATTATCATGGAATATTCTAAAACCTGTATTGTTTTTATGCCCTTATTTTGAGCCAATGTGAGGCCTAGGAACAAGCCATACGCTTCGGTTTGGTTGTTGGTCTTGCATCTAAGCCCTCAAGCATATCTATATTCAATGATTCTTTTAGGATTAGTGAGAATTCCTCCCCCTCATGCCACCCCAGGGTTACTTTTTGATGCACCATCAAATTGAAGGGTCCATTTATTTGTGGATCTGAGCCAATCCACCAGACCTTCCGAGGACAACTCCAGAATCTAGTTGGCCCATGAGGGAGAACTATGCCCTGCAACGTGAGAGGTTGGGAGCACACCCATGAAGCCAACCAACTGGATTCCAGCTGATCCAATGAAGGTTCTATAACTAGTTTATGTAGTTCCATACAAGCTGAAATGGAAGTCATGGCTATTACCCCGGTCGGAGCCCCAGTCCTTTTAAATATTTCCTAGTTCCTAGATAGCCATATTTTCCAACAGACGTACTTAGGAAGAGCATATTAGATTTCTTTAAAATTACTTTTGGCCTAAAAGGAGCCCAAATAAGATTTGGGCCAAGAGCTAAAGAAGATCAAAATGTATGAAGGCCAGACAATTCTATAGTATAGAGGCCCAAGGACTACAGACCAAACTTCTTTTATCAAATGACAATGGAGAAATAGGTCAGGGATAGATTCCTCCACAGATTCATAAAGCGAGCAACTTGAGGGGCCGATTTATCCCCTCCTCTAAATATTATCTACATTAAGTATTTTTTTATGAGATAGAAACCAACATAATGACATTTGGGGGCATTTTTTTTCTATATTTTTCTCCAAATAGAGTTTTTAGGAGGTAATTGGGTGCTTGAGAGCATGTGAAAGTACCATTATTTGATAGTATAGCTGACATTCTTCCAACCCCACTTGTTTGCGTCAAAAAGGGCTATGGGGGCACAACTTCTTAGCTTCTTTAGAAGATTTTCTCTTTGGAGGAGAAGAGCCTTCAAAATATTTTCTAGTTTCTAGCCATTTCAGTCCCCTTGCTAGTTTCACTCAATTATCTGGCCAAATTTCATCCCCACCCCATATTTCTCAAGAATATTTTTAGATCCACTAAGGAAAGGTCAGACTCCAAGGGATGGAGTCCCAAAATCGAATCTATTTTTTTTTTGGTGGAGGCTCCATTTCCTGGGATTTTTTTTATAGTTTTGGTGATAATTTCCCTAGAGGAGTTGATCAAATGCCATATGGGGGAGCCCAATTCGGAGGCCACGTGAAATCCATGTTTGAGATGTTGAGATAGGTATTTAGCGTGAATCCCTTGGGACCACCACTAACTCAGATTCATCATCAAAATCCAGTATAGTTTGGTTCCTATTTCCATATTAGATATTCCTAGGTCCCTGATTCCCAATTCAAATTTTCTTATATACATGTCCATTTGGTGAAGCACATTCTTGGGGGATTGCATGGCAGTGAAATATACAAAGGGATCACTGACTCGACTTACTTAACAAGGATTTCTATACCTGCATAAAGCCAAGTCCCACCCTAGTTTACAATTTTGGTTTTCAATCTTTTTTCCTTTTATCTTGAGATGTTGTAGCTATATTTGTGTCTTTTTCTATCATTCGTGGCACCCCCAGATGCAATAAGAAATCTATCCAAGCTTTTCTTAAATTTTCGAGTGATTTTGGTCAATGCACCACCCATCAAAATAACATCGTCTGCAAACTAACCATGGTTTATACTTCTGATGCCATCTATATAACAAATTCCTAGGAGGTTGAGAGAAGCTCTTTCTAGCTCCAATTTCCTACTCAAGGCATCAGCCATGATGATATATAAGAAAGGAGAGAGGGGGAACCCTTGGCAGAGGCCTAGCGAGGCTTTGAAGAAGCTAGAAACCCTTCCATTCACCAGCGGAGGAATCCATGGAGAAACAATACAAAGATTTATTCATCTAATAAAGGTCTCATCAAACCCCATTTTTTTGAGGACTTCTAATAGGAAACCATGCCTGATATGGTCAAAAGAGTTAGCCATGTCTAGCTTAATGATCATACCCTAGTCTCCCCTATGCCAGCTTGAGTCCAAAGCCTCTTAGATCATGATAATATTATCGAAGATTTTTCTACCTAGCACAAACCCCCCATATTTTTCAAATATTATAGAGGGAAATAATGGTTTGAGACGATAGGCTAGAAGCTTCAAGAAGATCTTATAGGATACATTCCAAAGGGAAATAGGGTGGAATATGGAGAAAAAGGAGGGATTCTAGTCTTTAGGGATTAAGTCTAGAAAGGAAGGGTCTATTCTGCCCCCCATAGAAAGCGTTTAAATGAGTGTCCCATCAATATTCAAAGATCCTTCTTAATAACATCCCAGAAAGATTGGTAGAAGCTTGCTCTGAACCCATCTGAACCCATCGCCTTATCTGGTGGGAATGAGAAGATCACCTTTCAAATTTCCTCCACCATCGGAAGGGAAGTCAAAGAGCGATTCAACTCTTCCGACACTAAATGGGGGAAGCCCCCGAGAAAGAAGTCTTCACTAGCCATATCCCAAGTATGATCCTTAAAGTACAGGTTTTTATACTTCTTAACTGCTACTCTTTTGATTTATTAAAACTTATTAATGGTCTCCCCCCCATGAATAATTTGAGTTATATTGTTTTTCGAATCCCTAAACTTGGATTGCTTGTCAAAAGACTTGGTATTCCTATCCCTGACCCTAAGCCAATTATTTCTAGATTTTAGTCTCCAATATCCTCTTCATTTCTTAGATTTGTGTGAAGGATCTTGAAAGTGTCAAATTTCTTGTGGAAATATGATTTCTATAATGACATTGTTTCCGTTCTCCCTTGGCTTGCTACAAGTTTTTCTTCCATGTCTTTGATGTTTATCCGCCTTTCGTATTTTTGACCCTTGAGCCACAATTTGATGTCTCCTTTCAATATGCAGATATTGGACTCCCAAATTTTTATTGGGCTTCCATCGATCCAACCTGACCAAGAAAGGGAAACCATCTCCAAGAAATTGGGGACTTCCAACCATTGGGGGGAGTATTGAAAGGGAATAGGGTCCAAATCCAAGGGCGGGGAGATATCCAGGTGAATCAGTCAATGGTACAAACCATCCCATAAGAGGATGGAAGATTTAAGGATGTAATTCAGAATTAGGATATTGTTAGCTACAAGGAAACGATCAAGCTGGGATGCAATATGGTTTACACCCACCCTTTTGTTATTCTAGGTATACAATAAATTTTGAGGTTTGACATCGAATAGGTTTAAGGCTAAGATGAGATCCTCCATTTCCTGTTAGGCATCATGAATGATTGAGCCCCCTATTTTTTCATGATTTACCATTGTTGTGCTGAAGTCTCCACCAATAATGAAATTATGCCCAAACTCTGTGCCTTTTAGCTCCATTAGGGAATTCCATCTCTTGTTTTTCCCAAAAATGGGTTGGCATGTACACATCGATCACTATGAAGAGTTGTTGTTTCTCAATAGCCTTAAAATAGTTATTATCCAGTGATTTGTTTTTAGAGTACATACCAGTTGCAACTTTGTCAAATTCCATAGTGTACAAAGGCCTCTAGATGATCCTCTTGAACTGACTATTTCCAGATTTCTAGTATTCCAAAACTTGTTTTTAATAGAGTTGATAGACTCCTCATCCAACTTGGTTTCCTGCAGGAGAGTGACTTCTCGTCTTTCTTTACTGATGAGGGATTTCACTTTCGTGATTCATTTTACTGATCCCAGACCCCTACAATTCCAAGATATAATATTCATTAATCACTTTTTTTAATTCCCCACCACCTTGCCAGGGCCCATATTATTTCCTTTTTTTCCTCCACCTCCTTTGTTCCCCGCACTTGCTAGCTAAACAAGAATAGTGTGTTGGAATCCTAAATATTTTTAATTTTCATTTTTTCCCTTCTGAATTCTTTGTTTCTTTTTCATCCTGATTTCTTCTATTTTATGATAGGTTGCTTCAGCCTTTCACCCTCTAGTTTATCATCAGTAGAGCTCAGTTACGCAGAAGGTCCTAGACCTTTGGTAGAGGTCAAGAAGCCTTCCAAGTCTTCCTCCTCTTTTGATGATTCATCTGAACTACTGTTGGTGTTAAGGCTTGAGCTAGACTCCTTGTGCCCCTTTGGGGGGTGACCTAGGAAGCAGAATGAGGGACAGGGGCCCCTTTAGAGGAGGGGGGAGCGGGGTACTAAACCTTCTACCATGACCTCAGAGTCCAAGATCCTAAAACTCTTCTTTGATGTCAAACCGAGGCTACTCTTATTAGCGAGCCCCCAAGGGGGGGTTGGTAGAAGCAACAATATTTGTGGCCGAAACCGAGCCAGGGGTGCTAGACAAAGGTGAAAATTTTGAAGACTTGCATCATTTAACTATTTCCATTGGTCTTTGGGATCCCGAGACTATTTATCTATGGAGTCCCCTCCTTTAGGACAACCTTTTGCAAAGTTTCCATATTCATGGCACAACTTGCACTTGAAGGGTAGTTGATCATAATCGACTTCTTGCACATGTGTCCAACTATCCATATAGAGATTGATAGTTGACGGGAAATCCTTATCTAAATCCACCTCCACATAGATCTGTGCACAAGAGAAGAGGCCATCTTTTGGTTTAGAGTAATCAATATAGCTCCTAAGGAGTTCCCAATAAGACTGAAGGTCACATCATTCCAACAATGAAGTGGGAGGTAAGGTAACTTCACCCAGACTGGAAGCAATGAAGTAACATCACATTCCAGATTGAAGTTGGGGTTCCAGTGGTCCAGATAGAGCCACTGAGCTCCCATAAAATAAGGACCACTCCTAAACACTAAATCACAATCCAATTGATTCTCATAATAAAATTTATAGAAACCTTTTCCAAAGGAGGAGATGATTGCACCTTTTATTAGAGGATTCTAGTTCCTCTCTACCTAGGCCTTCACTATCCGATGGGACGACCAAAGGCCCATGAACTACCCGATAAGACCCATGTTCACTAGTTGTAGAGCATGTGAGCGGGCCTACGGGGCACATATTTCAACCTTGGGGATCTCTGGAACTTTCTTCACAAACTTGGATTCTCCCTGTTTGCAAAAATTTGGAGCAGAGACCACTGGAGTATTGAAAGAAACAATCTTTGCCTATAGCGATGCATTCAGGGAAGGCTCAAACATCGCACACACGACACCAGAAAAAATAGTATGGGTGGAAGAAGAGACTTGAATGGTTGAAAATGTGACAAACAAGGGCCAACCAGCATAGGCAGGAAGGGGCACAAGCCCAAAAAGAGAGAGGACTTGCAAAGGGGACCTAGTGGGAAAATACAACATCAGACCAATGCACTAAACCAAGTGACCAAGAGGCAGATTCGACAAATAAATCCAAGGGCAAAGACAAAGGCAATCTAGACAACTACAGACGCGGCCTAAGGGGGCCAACCAGCACTGACAGGAAGGTCCAAGCCAAAATAGAGGGGATAAAAACCCTCTACGGGGACCCAACGACCAACTATAACACCCGACCTTCACTCCAAAGGTCAAGACACCATAGTTGTAGCTTGAGGAGTTCTTTTTATGAAGAAAGTAAAGTTGAACTAAAATTTTCATTAAAAATAAAATAAAATAAATAAGTCGTTCATATTTTTTTTTGGTTGATAAGTGGGTGAATCTTGAAAATCATGCATACCTTGTGGCTGAGAGGCCATGACTCAGGGGCATCTAAGCTGTCAAAGTCACCTGGGGATTGCACCCGATCTGAGCCGAACCAGCGGAAACCATGCCGGGTTTTTGGTATCGGCGAGACTAGAACCGTGACCTTTGCTTACGGAGCACCTTAACAGCGCGTTCCTTCACTAAATATTCTAAATCTCTTTGATATAAGTCACTCATATTCATTTTAGCATTAAAGTGTAATATATTTTTGTGTCGAGAGGCACTCTACAACCCAATATAGGGTATATGTGTAAATGTAATGTAAGTATGTAAATATTTTTTATATGTCGGAATTATTACACATTTAAAAATTATGTCAAAATTTTTAAATTTCAACTCTATTGTACACAAAGAAAAATATATATAAAGAAAAAAATAAAACCAAACACAATTACATTCAATCTCTCATTGTAATTGTTTGTTAGGTGAATTTTTCTGTGCATACAAATAGCTAGGATAAAGAGGATTTGATAGAGGCTTGTCCTACTTACTATTTTATTTTACAATTCATTGAAACTCCTAATAACATATGGTCAAAACACTTTTTGCAATTATTCATTTTATATTATTCATTTTTCCTTTTATCCAAGGATTTATAGAATTGAAAAAGGATGAAAATAGATGCATATTACTGTTAGATCGACAATCCATAGGATATGCTTTACATTATACTTACATAAATTATTTTTCATAGAACTGGCTTACTCTAATCTTTGTACTTCATATTAAAAAAATAATATGAAATCTTTTCTTGCAAATTTTGTGTGCCTATTCATATTAAATGTTACATTGAAATTAATCATTACAACACTCTTGCATAACTATGAAAATATTATCATTATAACACTCTTGCATAATTATGCAAATATTATCATTGCAACACTCAAGCATAGCCTAATTACATTCAATGAGTGATTGAAAGAGGAAGTATTCATGAAAAACATGCTTACAACATAACTATTTCACAGGCTCCCCAATGGGGAGGATATCATGACAAATAGCTCATAAAAAACCTTCACAATAATCCATTCTAACGAATTCCTCTGAAATGAAAACCCTTGGCAATGACTCAAATGTCATCCAATGCTTGGACATCTTTGTTTTTGTCTAATAAATATGAAGGCAACACTAGAGATCAAGTGTTAAACATTCTCCCTCCTTGGTTATGGAACATCACTTGTTGTTTGTTCTACCAGGATTTCCCATATTGTGCCTCAAGCTCACTTGGCACTATCTTTAAACACTAATATTCAACAGTTAGGGTTTACAAGAAATTCGTTTAAAATTATATATTTTCTTATAAAAAATATTTATTAATTTAATTGAATAATCGGTAAAGGATTAAATTGTTTTTTACTTTTGCTGTACCAATACATCACACATTTATGTCAAGGCATCTTAAGCTCTACCATTGTTGCAGTCCCACATATAATCCAAATGGGACTGTAACTTCTAAAGGAATTAATGTTACACTACATTTTCCTCATCTCTACCATTAAAATTTTGGTAAAGCGCAATGTCAAAAAAAATAAGTTTGAGTATTCACAATCTATATTTGATTATGAGTATGCATATAAGGTCATCACTAAATCACTCTTTTGGATGGATATCCCAAAATATGAATTATGGTTTTTTTTTTCCTCACATGTGATGACTATCACCAATATTAATATATATAATGATGATTATAGTAGACACTTATTAATGACTTAGAAAAAGGTATACTTAAGTACTAGGTTGGGAATGACCATTATGGATGCCACTACACCATATCATTGAAAATGTTAAAATTTTAATATATAATGTTTAACAACGATCATTGACAACTTCCAATGTTAAAAAGTTTTAATATATAACAATCAACATCAAATTTTTTACAACCTTATTTAACCTTGTATTTGTATGGAAAAGCTTAAGGATGTTAAAAGTTAAGTTAAGCTAAGGTTAATTAGATGACGATCTGAACTTTGTATGCGTTACTATATAATATAATGCTAATATTAAATATTATCTTATATAATATTAATAGTATTTTTGAGTCCCAGTAATGCAACCAGTTGAGAAAGGATTTCATTAATAAAGTGACCTTTGTTCAAACCTCACTGGGCTGCTAAGTATGTGCACTGGGAGGGGGCATTTGACTTTAAAAAAAATAGTATTAATATTAATTATTAATTATTAATCATATTAATATTAAATAGTAATAGTATTATGCTATAGTTTTACTTTGTTATCAAGGTCACATTACAACTTTCATTGTAAAACCTTTTTATTTTTTGATTAATCATATAGAAAGATGAAATAAAGCTTTTGCATAAGTTACAAGATATCAAAATTTATTGATATTTTCACTAAGTTTCATAAATTCATTGATTTTAGTGTAGATGTTAGTATATAATGCTATCTTGTTGATTACATCCATTGATTTCAGTGTAGATGTTAATATGTAACACTATCTAATTGATTGCACTAAACGCATTGATGTCAGTGTAGATGTCAATTTATAATTCTATCTAATTGATTGACTAGGTGCATTGATTTCAATGTAGATTTCAATAGATAATGTTGTTTGATTGATTGCACTATATGAAGTGGTTTTGGTATGATGTTGATTTTTAATTCTTTAAGATTGTTTTCTTTAGATTTATTGATTTTAATGTAAATGCTACTTCCTAATATGATGTAACTAGATGGATGATGTGTGTTTCTTTAAAATTAATTTGATTCTTAGAGAGCATTGATTTCAAGGGATCTCAAAAAGTAATTATTTGTGACATGAATTGATTTTTTTGTTATATTGATTCTTGCTATCACATCCTCTCATAATAATGACATGGATAATGTGTATGTTAAGGATTTAAGAAGACAAAAATGTGAACATGATGGGAAACAACAACAAGAAGAAAAATGTGACGAACAAATATAAGATTAAAGAAGGAAGAAAAGTGAGGAACAAAGAGAAAATCGTAGAGCATATCAAAGAATATATCATCAAAAAAGCACAAGAAATGACAACTGAATACCATGAAGAATGAATGATAAGGGGAAATGAACAAGTAAAACCAAGTTGACATAGAAAGGCACTAGAAATTATAGTTGAAGAGCATGAAGAGAAAATGATAAAGAAAAATGAACAAACAAGTTCATGTCGATAGAGAAAGTCACTAGAAATGGCAACTGCACAACAACAACAAGAGATAAGATTACGTTTAAGAGAATATCAAAGAGCATATCAATAAATAAAGGCACAACATAGAATAAAATAAAATGCACAACAAAGAGGAAATCAACAAGAAAAACCAGAGGAAGTAATAACTAAAGACCATAAAAAACAAAGGAAAGGAAAAAATGAACAACAAAGAATATATCGACAAAGAAAATAATATCTTACTAATTCAAACATGATATATGATGTGGAAGAAAATCCTACAAATATAAGATGTTTAAAATATATATATTTCCAAGCTCATCCTAAAACTCTCGTTGATAAGAATATTACACATTGAAAATGTTGTGATAGGATTGACCGATTCGTTGAAGTTCAACTATGTCATGTGTGTGAAGAGTCATATTCTAGAATATAAGTTCAATCGGCATTAGATGTAAAAGAGAAGGAAATCATCATAGATTTTAATTTGATAACCATTTGAAACCAAGAGAACAACCTAAAGTTCTTGCAGATCTCACACTAGTTGAAGAGATGTTGATAGCACATCCAACTCCAATTTTGTAGGTTATGTACTGAATTAGTGAACAATACAAATATAGAGTAAATATGATTAGATTTCCATAATAGGATACCAATCTTGCCATGAAATTACCCCGACATATTAAAGAGTTGGATTTAATAATTGTTGTGCAGAAAAAGGGTGAAAATGGATCAATTTGTGATTTTACTATGGTTAAAAAAATCTCCTAACATGGAAACATTGAACTAGCATGCTCCCATGCAAGTTAGATTTGCAACATAATATTTTGATGGGAGTGTACATGCATGAATCCACAGAATCAACAACAAACAAATATTTAGGTTAGGCTCAATAAAGATGATCATCCTTTATTAAATGAAACACAAAAATATTTCAATTTGATCCTATCATTGATTATGAAGAACTTCTTAATTGTGTTGAGTGTCACATCACTTGCAATGAGAGATCATTCCTTCAAAAGAAGGCATGAAGATTGGAATGTCGATATATGGTGCCATGAGATCTATGTGATAAGTCCAAAATTTATGGTCATGAGAATGGAGAAAATAATTATGAACCAAGATGAAATGATGATAGATTGAATACACACAATCGTGAAACATTAATGATGTGGAGGGCTAATATAGATTGGAAAACTACTCTTTTGAAGTGAGTCATAATTAATTACATAGAAACATGTGTAGCAAAATCTGAAAAAGGACCAAAAACATTCCATGATATGTTGATGTGTGTCTCTCCTATTGAAAACCCAAATGAACCATCAATACATGCATACAATAGTTTTTTGTGTGAAACCATTGTTGACAGGGATATAGGTGCCAAGAAACATGTCATTTACTTCTAGAACTCCCTCTTTCTGAATGTAGCCATAATTTTTTGGTTCTAAATGTTGGTAGGAAAGTTTTCAAACAAGTATAACTTCACCCATACAATGTCAACAATGATAATTCCCTCATTGATACATATACCAAGTGACCTACCTATATTGAGCATCTTTCATTGATAGATGTTGAAAAATCATGGTCATATGAAAACCATTGACATGGAGAGAAATGGTTATAATAAAAGAATGTAGCTATTGTACATGTTTTTCCTCGATTTAACTTAGTTCTTGATCAAGGTGATGGCAAGTTTGCAAACTTTTGTTGGTTTGAGTTGGTATTATACAAGGCCTTTCATGTTTTCCATAGAGATATAGGCCGATAAAATGATGAGATGTTGCATAATTGGGAAAAAAAATTGATATAAGCCATGGCATGTTGTTCACAATCCATTGCCTCCAATTGATCCAATTGATTCTGATGGAGAAGTTTAGAATCCACCTATAAATTCTAGGGAGCATGAGTAGGAGATCATTTATGCATTTTATTGGAATAAATATATAAATTAAAATGAGTTTGAGATGTTGGGACATAGAGCTCATGATCATAAGCATAACATTTTGTTGATCAAGTAATTTCTGAACATGCTATTCATTTCATACCTGAAAAGTGAAAGTTGAATTCCACGCGTACTAACCAACATGCAAAGTCTTATTACTTTGAAATTTTGGGGGGTGAGCAATGAATAACATTTTATATTATCCTTGACCATTATAGATCAAGGTTTAATCC
The DNA here is from genome assembly GCA_000404065.3 of Pinus taeda. Lineage (NCBI taxonomy): Eukaryota > Viridiplantae > Streptophyta > Pinopsida > Pinales > Pinaceae > Pinus > Pinus taeda. The sequence goes on from APFE030967268.1 coordinate 98,518, forward strand.
ATTGCATATGATAATCCAAAGAACTATAGGTATAGGAAAGTATTATTTGATTGGAGCTAGTAAAAATGTTATGCAATCAGATCACAAAATAGAAGAAAATATAGATCAACGACTTGAGAATTAGCCTCTGTTGGGTGCTAAAAGGTGTCTTTTAAAACTCCTAATTTCCTCACATTAATTATCAACCTGGGCAAGTCCTTTTATTCCAAGAGTGTACACAATATGTGCAGGCTATAAATCCAGAGAGTAATTATTTTTAAAATGAAGTATAAACCTTTGATACAAGAGTAAACAGATGCATTTATAAAACTCAAACTGCAACTGTTAACGAAAATATTACATCTAAGCATCAAGACTTAATCCTCAACTGAAATCGTAATCAAATCTCAAACAAGCAAGTCAATTTACAATAGCATCAACCAAAAAGCATAATAGCATTAACTAGTCTCTTCTAGCTAATTTTTTTTCTATATAAATCACACTCAATCTCAATTAAATAATTCAAATGGAAATGATGTCAACCGAGAGTTCAGTAGTATTAACCAATCTATTTAAGTTGATTCTATAATAACCAAACTTTTATCATAATCAACAAGATTCAATGCCTTAACTAAGAATCAATTTAATCTACAGTAAGCATGAATGGAATCAAATGACAAAGTTGCAAAGTACATAAGGTCAGAATAAAGGAAAGTAAACTAACTACAATATAGAAAATTGGAAATAGCAAACAAGATAAACTAGTAGAGAACGGAAAAACATCTAACCAATTAAACATGCATGAATTAGAAATATATAACACAAATGATAGTAGTTTGATCCACCAGAGGTTGGGCCCTTAGCCACCAGTGAATACTTCTGAGTTACTTCAAAGAATACAAATGAACAACAATGTAAATTATGTATTAACCATTGAACTCAATCCTCATTACAATATGGCCATGTTCCTCAAAAGCACCAGTCTATAAATTAAAATTACAATTTGAAAATAAACAGAGATTGATTAATCCATCCCCTTTCCTCCTATAGAATTTACTTTTATAGTCAAAAAGGGTAAAAGATAGATGTGATCCATCAGGATTGGGAGATCCATCAGGATTGGGAGATCCATCAGGATTCACAACTAAATGCTATCTTCTGAAATTCTTCTTATTTAGCATTGATCCTCCTGATTCGTCCTCCGGCCTAACCGCAACCAACGCGCCTTATTGCTCCGTTGTTAGTTTACGTTGTTCCATCTCTAGGGAATAACAATTGTTCGTTTCATCATTTTTCTGCATAAAAGGGAATAAGAGTTACTTATAGTAGCTAAATCTTAATCGAGAGTAGTTCATTCATTTCTTATCATAATCCATCAATATGTTAGCATATCAAGGTATGAAAGAGATAAGAAAAGAGGAAAAAGGCCATGTAATTGAGAGTAAATACATACCCATTGCATAACTCAACATACTCCCCTGCTTACCCTATTTCATGTCCTCATGAAAAGTCAATAGTTCTTACGTAATGTAGTTAAAGAGTAGGCTAGAGAGAAAGCTTCAAAAATTGGCCTAAAGCTATGATGTTGAGCCAGGAGCACAAAGGTAGGCCTTTCTTTTCCTTCAGGCAACTCGTAATCAACTCGATACCCTTCAGGAGGATACCAAATAATGGGACTCTGAAATCGGCATCCCAACCAATAAGGTCCTTCTCTCAAAATAAGGTTGTTGTAGGTGATCATCTGAGTTGCATCAGCTTTAAAATTCCTATAATTAAATGGTTCCCTTTCTTTCACACTATTAGTGGAGATCGTCCATCTGAGCTTAGATACAGTCAGGGATCTTTCTTGAATGGAGAGGAAATATGATATTCCTTTTTGCACAATCTCCTTATGTATGGGCCCTAAAGTTTTAATCATGCCCTCTTGTGTCATCAGCCTTTTATGGTTGGCAAACATTTGTAAAGGGTGTTTAGGCTCACTCCTCACCCAGAGATCCAATCCATGTTCCTGTTTTTGGAATGCATTATAAGCTTTAAACCACTTGAGTTGGTTAGTTACTGAAAAAGAGATAAAAGCCTGGAATTGAACATCTCCAACAAAAGGATTAGGATTCTTTTCCACCTTGTTTTCTAATATGAAATTATGCAAATAGAACTCACAAAGAAGCCTTTGGACCTTTGCACCATGTTCCTTGTAGCAATTTATAAAATCTTCAATTGTCCCTAATTCAATTGGTTTACCAGCTCTTACGGCTTTGATTTTTAATAACAGATATTGTTCTAATAAGAACAAAGCATAATTGGTGGCAAGAGACCTACATGTCAGTATATCTGAATACAGTGAGCAGATGGTGTTTGTCTGACTTATGACTCTGTCTAGGTTGATTTTCACCTTCTCCAACTTTTCTTCCCCCTTTCTACAACTATCAAAGGTCTTGTTCTCTATTACAGTTAGTTCCCTAAGTTATTTCTGCAACTCTTGATATCTCTGCAAGGGAATTGTCTCTTGTTCATATCGTTCTACAGCGAGCCGGGCTTGTGTCAATTCCTCCTAAATATTTATTAAAATAGAGTGATGGTGCATCAAGATGTCTTTGGCTTGTATGTTTGTTTGAGTGCCTATGCTACAAGAGGGGATATCCTTTGTCTGAGTGCCTATGCTACAGGAGGGGATATCCTCTATCTATACTTCTTTTCTGTGGTAGGTCCAATCCTCTCTTTGAGCAGCTACATCTATTAAATCTACATGCAATCCCGCTTGAGTAGTGATTATTCAAGTAGGTATGACCTCATTTTGAGTCCTTGTAGCACTACCTTCACATAATTCCATTTGCACGGCCACATTGGTTACCTCAGGGGTATTGTTTGGAATTTTTCCCATTGTAATTTCCATTATTTTTTGCTAGAGTTATTGACTGTCTTACGAAGCTTCTGGTGTTCTTTTCTTAGCTTCCTCAATTTTTTTTTGGCTTCGTGCCTCTTCTGAGGAGTAAATGATCTACTAATGGTCTCGTTAATAGCCTCTGTCTCTAAAGAGCCTGGTTGTTCACCCTGGCTTTGGTCCAATAAGACAGTGTCTCTAGATTGATTATCGGACTCTCGAATAACCTCTGTGCCTGCTTCCTCTTCTTCGCCTATGTTATGAACCAGCTCAAGAAAAGATAGAAAAGATAGATCAACACCTTAGAATTCAGCCTCCTCGAGGGGGAAACCTCCTTTACATTACATAAATGAAAAATTCTTGGATGATACAAATGACAAAACCTCCTCTCTATATATAGGAGTCTAAGGAGTCACAATATAGCCTAGCTGACCTAACAATAATAATATAAAGCCACAAAAATAATAATAGAGCGATTCTATGGGGCACAGTAATAACAATATGGGGGCAATAGGGGCACAAAAATATTAATAAGGGCTACAACTACAATAGTAATGGGGTAATCACTAGTATTATAGGGATCCAACATGCCCCTCTCCTTCAAAAAAAGTGTTGTCCTCAACGCTTGAGTAGTTTTGGATACTTCTGTATAAAATTCTCATCCTCCCATGTGGAATCTTCAGCAGTTAAGTTCTTCCACTTGATAAGATACTCCTAAATTGATAGATTTCGTAGTTGTCGAGTTCTTGTTTTTGCGACTATTGTTGGTTCCAATATAATTTTTCCTTCCTCGTCAAGTTCTGGTAATATTGTTTGAACTAGGACCTTGTCGCCTGTAACCTTCTTTAAACATGAAGCATGGAAAAATGGGTGCAATTGAGAAGCTGCAAGAAGCTCCATTTTGTATGCCATAGTACCAGTATTTTGCAACACCTTGTACGGACCATAATACTTTGGTGATAATTTATTATCCTTCTTAGCTTGCTTGAGGGACATTTTCTTATATGGTTGTAGTCGTAGGAATACCCAATCACCTACATCAAAACTTATTTCACTGCGATGTTGATCTGCCTGTTGTTTCATTCTATTCAGTGCCAACACGAGGTTATCCTTTAAGAGTTGGAGGACTTGTTGTTGATGTTCGATGTGATGTTCCACTGCTTGAACCTTAGAATTTTCTCTTAAATATGATGTGATGGATGGTGGCTGATACCCATAAAGTGCCATAAATGGGGTCATTTTTCTTGTTGTATGGAAGGAATTGTTATACGACCATTCAGCCAGAGGCAACCATTTGACCCATTGTGTTTGTTTATCAGATACAAAGCAACGAAGATATCCTTCCAACCATTTGTTTACTATCTCAGTTTTCCCATCAGATTGAGGATGATAAGATGAGATATGAGCTAACTGAGTACCAAGACAAGAAAATAATTATGTCGAAAAATTTCCAGTGAAAATGGGATCTTTGTCACTTACAATAATCTTTGGATTTCTATGTAGCTTTTGAATTGTTTCCAAAAATGCCGTAGAAATTGTACTGGCTTTATATGGATGTGATAATGCAAAAAATTGTGCATACTTGGTAAGACTGTCAACTACCACCATGATGACACTCTTTCCCTCAGACTTGGGTAAACCTGTGATAAAATCCATTGAAAACTCCTCCCAACGTTGGCTTGGAATGGATAAAGGTTGTAATAGAACCGGTGTCTTAATTGTTTCAACTTTATTTTGTTGGTAAACCAAAAATTCCACCACAAACTTTTGAATATATGATTTAAGGCCATCCCAAAAAAATTCCTTCTTAACCCTGTGGTAAGTTTTTAAAAATCCTGAGTGCCCTCCTAAGGGAGAAGTGTGCAATTCCATAAGAATTTTTTGTTTTAGCTAGGAGTTCTTACAAAGGTATAAGTGATCTTTGTACCATAACGAATCATTTTTCCAGCTAAATGTATCAGACGTACTGGAATATTGTTGTAATTTTCAAATAAGTGCCCACATTTCTTTGTCATTCTTCCATTCCTCCCTTGCTTCGTTTATCCAATCTGGTTGGATAATAGAAATGGCGCACAACAATGCTTCCACATCCTCATCCTTTCTTGAGAGTGCATCTGCCACCACATTTTGCTTCCCTTTTTTGTAGATGATTTCAAAGTCATAACCCAACATCTTTGTGACCCACTTTTGTTGCTCTTCAGAGGATAATCTTTGTTCTAAAAAGTATTTAAGGCTATCATGATCCGTTTTTCCCTTGAAGTGTCTTCCCATTAGGTAGGGTCACCATTTCTTAAGTGCATGGAGTATTGCCAACATTTCCTTCTCATAAATAGCTTTGTGTAAAAACTTTCCCTTGATTGGACGACTTTCAAAAGCAATGGGTCTTTCATCTTGTATTAGAACAACACCAATTCCATTTCCTGACGCATCACATTCCACAATAAAGGTTTTTGTGAAGTCCGGTGTAGCTAAGGCCGGTGCTTGGCACATTGTCTCTTTAAGATGTTCAAAGGCCATTGTTGCTTCCGGAGTCCATGAAAATGCATCTTTCTTCAATAATGTTGTTAGAGGTGCTGCTATTCTTCCATAATTCTTAACAAACTTGCGATAATACCCTGTCAACCCGAGAAATCCTCGCGAATGCTTTATGGATGTGGGGATTTTCCATTCCTTAATGGATTTAATTTTGCTAGGGTCTACCTTAACTCCTTCATGAGATACAATATGACCCAAATATTCCACCTCCTGGACTCCAAAGAAACATT